>JAMQGT020013112.1:0-26229 GCA_024447675.2 Pterophyllum scalare | reverse complement strand
TCTGTGTCTGCCAACCTGCTGAGGAAGAGGAAGGCGGAGGCTGATGCTGCTGCTGGCGAAGGAGATCATTGAGGACCTGCTTTAGTCTGAAAGAAAAGTGACAATATGGAGACAATGTAAAAACCAGTTTTACTTCATAAGAATAAAGAGGAGTGTACTTATTTATGGTGCTGTTTTCACCTTTGTACATTGTTTTGTTGCCAGGCCAGTTGGGTGTAGCACTGGTTTAACTGGTGCATGATCAGGTGAACCTGTGGCGATGACAGGTTGTTGGGCAACATGCTGTACTGACCCGTCAGCAGAGTTTGCAACATGTACGAAAGTGTCTGTGAAAACAGGTGAGACAAAAAGAACACTTTTCACTTGTTGAGAAAGGTTTTTGTCCAAAGCAAACACTGGACAGAAAATGCAACCAAAGGGCATTCAGTATCTGTGCGTGTATTTGCAGGGTGTACTAACCTGCTGGTCCTGCAGAAGTGTCTGACACATGCTGGTGCTGAAATCTAACTGTCTCTGTAGCTGGTTGACCTGTTCCTGCCAGTGATGTGAGCCCTCGGTGAAGGAGAGCTCAGAGGCCCAGCGCAGGTTCTCTTGTCGCCGTGTACCTCCGTGCTGGCTTGCAGACTGGTTCAAACTTCTGGACTGTTGCTTGGCCTTGGTCTTGTTATGAAGAAGCCCACCGCCCTCACCTAAAAAGGCTGCTGGAGGCTTCAGATTGCTGGTGACACAAAGAAGCAAATGCATAAATTTAAATGACTGTAGACATTGGTACTAGATAGTAAGATAAATCTTTCTTCTGCCACTTGGTCGGACCTTCCTTGATTCTTCCTGTTACTGTAGGAGCACAGGTTCCTGCTTGGTGAGTAGACATGGATCTCATCATCAGAGGTGCTATCTGTACATTCCTCCTGCTCCTCTTCTTCCTCTGCTCCCATCTCTGAGCGATATTCCTCATCATCATCGTCATCATCCAGATGGCATGGAGAGGAACCCCAGGTGGCCATTGTTCTAATAACAAATCAAAAAAATTGGTGTAAAATGTCTAAAACAATGAATGCGTGGGAAGGAAGTGCTCTGCATCCAAAAAGGGAGCACACATTATATCCTGTAGCTCGTGTTCATCTTCAAAAAACTACTCTCTCATGAGACAAGCCCCTAGACCAGTATATCTCCTACCTTTCATCCCTGCTGACAGGCTGTGAGGGTGTAGCAATGCCCTCTTGGTCTTCAACCTGGCAGGGAGATCCTCCAAGACCACTACGCCTCTGGTGTTCAGCCATCAGTGACTCTAAGTGCTTTCTTCGCTGCCGCAGTTCTTCCCGCAAAATCTGATGGCGACGCATTTCTGACCAAAGCTGCCATGTCAAAGCAAGAACAGACGGTCAGTCGGCAGATCTGGGTTAATTTGTTTGGCCATGTGACGAGAGGTAGTTAAATAGCTAGGCAGAAGGTGTTTTGATGTGTACAGTGAAATCTGTCACCTCATTGTCAGTGACTGAAGAAGTAGCTGCTTCTGGGGCCGTGGGTTTGAGTACAGCTGAGTTTGTTTTGGCCCCAGAGGATGAAGGGGCCTGGGCGGTTGCAGGAGTGGAAGCTGCAATTGGAACCTTTCTCAGCAAACCCTGCTGACTCACTGCACTGGACACAGATGACTGGAAGGAACACCGGCAGAAATACTGTTTATATCTGAAACCAGCTCATAACACCTGACTTACAAGCACAATGGAAACAACTGACATGGTCACCTGTGTTGGAATAAATGGACTGTGGTTCCTATCAGCCAGTTATACTGGATTAAAATACAATTTAAAATATCATAAAGCAAAGCAAAGACCACCGTTGTGTGTGTATAAACAAGGGCTTCATGCCTTAATGTTACTTATTTTATCTCCTAACCCTAACCCATTTTGAAAAATTTCAAAGCTGTGTTTGTGCCATTAGCTGACTTTGGATTAACTGAGCTGCTTCCAGTTACTTGTGTAAACAGTAACACAAGTGGACATAAACTGAATCCACACATCAAATCCATAAAAATCTATTTCAAGTATCAAAAAAATCAAAACCATTACTCATTACTATTTTTTTTAACTATTCATATACCAATTTTTATACACTGAGACTCATCTGTTCTCTGTGGTTCCAGCCCTACATACAGCTGGATGCATATGTGGGAATATGAGTCAAGTACCTGAAGATCAGGGCAAGCCCACTGCAAGTCCTGGATCTTGCCTTGGATTTCAATGAGCTTCTGACGCTCTTCATGGAGCATCTTCAGCTCCTGCTTCTGCTGACGCAGCTTCTCCTCATACAGCTTTTCTCTGTCAGAAGGGAGACTGATATGATGCACATTCAACAAAGACAAAAAGACGCAGTCAGAAAAGGTTTTTCAACTTCTTATTTTTTTTAAGTTCTGTACCTGGCTTTGCTGGAGAGGGTAATGTCTCTGGGACTCTGTTTAGATCCTGCTCCTGTCCCAGGCACAGACGGCCTGGTGTTATTTGGCTGCTGGCGTAAAGCTTCATCCTCATTAGCTGTTGTTCCATCTGTGTCATCGCTCTGGATACAGCCAGATTGGGATAGTGCTTCTTTACTATAATAATTGGTTATTCATGATGTAAAGTTCAACTTGCTGCTTCAAATGTCTTTAAAGAACTGTCACCTATTTTTCTTGCAGTTGTAGGCTCAACATTTGTTTGATTTTTTTTTTCTTTATGCCCAAGTACTCTTGTTTGATGAATTACAGTCAAACCTTCTGGCAGAGTACCAGCCGTTTGTTAGCTACGACATGCTGGTAGGGTTAGCATTTAAAGCTGGGAAGACTGTGTGACCTGATAAGTCACTACACATTTTAATAGTGTTCCTAAACATAATTCCCACAGTAAAGTACCAATAAGGTTTATCTAAAGAAAGATGATGGCATCCTCAATATTGACAAGGGATAAAATGATTAATTTCATACATGTATACAGACTTTGATAAAAAAGAATCCTTTTATTATGTTGAGTTACACCAATATCATGACAACTCAGTCAGCTTCCTCACCTGAACCATGGCCACCAGTTCCTGCAGCTGCCACAGTTTTTGCTTCGCAGTCTGGCGATGAACCTTCTGACCAAAACCTGTGTCGTTCCCAAGGCTGCTCCTCCGACTAGACTCCGATGCCTCGCTGTCTGGAGCCACAGCCCGCGCCCCCTCCTCATTATCAAGACCATCTTCATCTTTCAAAAGATTATAGGGGATGTCCCTGTTGTACTGGCAGTCTAAATCAAAGCACAGTAAAAGGAGTATCACTTACAGGTCACAAAAATGATGTCCCTCCAACTGTTTGTTCAAGAACTCAAAGCACTTTTTTGCCTCTCTTTGTTTTGACTTTTATTTTGCATGTCAAAATCAAGGTGGCTGTTCATGTTCACTTCATCTTGCAGTTTCCCTACTGGCTAGCTCATCTGTTATATCATTCGGGTGCTTCCACAGAGCAAATCTCATCCCGTGTTGGACACACTCAAACTCCACCATCTTGGACTGACCCTGTTATGACCAACTCTGTTACTTTCAAGAAGCTTTTTAGCAACACACATATTCTTCATTTTCATTTACTTTAAAAAAATTTGATAATACTCAAAACAAATGTTACCATCAGGTTTGTGCCAGTGTGTGCCTATGTACCTATGGCTGAGGGGATGTTGAGGCTTCGAAGGTTTGCTGCTGACCGGTTGTTGATCTCACATTCAGTGTTGAGTCTGCCATCCCGGTTGTTTGTGGCACCATTCCTGGTGCTGCGCCCATTGGTCAGGCTGTTCAGGTCTGCCCAGTTCCCACCACGCTGTGGGTTTCTGAACAGATAAGGTCCGGTGAATTACTCACACAATAGTCTCATAATGCAGCTTGCAACCACTGACAACAATAACCCGCCCAAATGGCTGTGTTTTAGTATAATTTACCCATTGTAACAAAAGATACTGAATCTATTTACAAGGTTTATCCTCCTGACAGAAAAAAAAAGAGCATTTTCTTCATTAATTTATCAATTTATTTAGACACCCACCTGATATTAGTTACAGGCTGGCGGTTCTCTTGCTCTGAGTCAAACATGGCCTCAAACATTGAACCATCCTCTGTCTCATCTTCCTCCTCCTCTTCCTCGTCATCATCGTCTTTCACATTTTCATTTACTGCATCTACCATCATGTCAGAAGTCTGCTCATAGTACTGAACCAATTCCCGCAGCTCATTCAAGCGCTTATGAACCTCCTTCAGCTTCCTGTAGGAGGTAAATGAAATGTGAGTGTATTCTAGGTTTAATAATTTAAAAGCTTACATGACATGCCAGAAAAACATTTTCACATTTTTCATTTTTTCCAAAGAGTGAAGAAAAGAGAAAAAGACTGGTATAAAAAAAATGGAGGTTTAGTATCTTGTTCCGAACAGTTTATAAAAGACTGAAACCTGCTAATAGGAGGCCGTGTAGTAGGATTTGTGGCTGCAATGTTATACTATACCCTCACACCCTATACAGCAACCTGCTGTTGATATTTGACCTGCCTATTCAACTGCTTCAAGCTGTGTTTATTTTTGTGTGCGTACCTGAGCTTATCTGCTGAGTTGGAGCTGTCCTGCTGTTGTGTGCTTGAAGGATGAAAAGAAGTGGACGCTGAGGCCCCATTAGAGCACAAAGTGGATGGACAACCTGAAGATACCCCCACACTCAGACTGCACTGTGCTGACAAACCATGACCTGAGGGGATCCACGCACAATTCATCAACACTTTAAGGAACATAAAAGCCACATAATAATTGAAAAGAATCCCTTAAAAATACTCATACATGAGTTATTATTGAGTGTCTGGTCTCTGAGTGAATGCAGCTCCTGCAGGATCTTGTCCATAGTCTGCTTTTTGTCTTGGAGTTCTTGGAGTTTGGTGAGTTTGGCACTGGCAGCTGTTGCTCCAGTGTCTAGACCAGTGTGTGGGCCAGAGGCAGAGTGAAGGAGCGGCCTGTGTTGGGGTGGACCAACAGCCTGCGGAGTCCTAGACCGGCACACCTCTCTGGAGAGGGAAAGACTCTCTGCCTGACGACGGTTATCTGGTACTGCTTTTGTCTACAGGAAAGATTTGTCAAGAGTTGGCATGGGTTGTCAAATGAGAGGCAGAATAACACCATTCACACCAACATTACAGATTATTTTCTTATCAAAATGTGCTAGATCAATATTTTGACAGGCTAGTAGACAGATGATTCATAAACATTTTCTAGATTAAATAATTGTATGATTTATGGGATAATATGGGAGTAAATTTGCAGTTTCTACTGTACCTGAGAGTCATGGAGCTGGTTGTGGAACCGCTGGATCAAATCGTTTAGCTCATCATTGAGTTCTGAGGTGATGCTCAGGCCAGAAACACTGCCTGTGGTTTCTGTGACAACTAATAAAGGAATTAGAAGAGGAACCAATTTATTGTTTATTTATTGTGGTACAAACTGTTAACACATTAATACTCATTAATGTTTGTAAATGCATCAGCTCTGCTGAATAATAGTTTGCTGAAATTATGTTATTTAAGATGCATATCCATCATCAAGACAAATCAGTTCTATTTTATGGTCTAAAACAATTTTACACGATGTAAATGATCAGTCTGAACTCTACACACAACTAGCCTGCATGCATGTCTGTCAATATTTTGTGTATATCTCACCAGTGTCTTCAATCACAGCGAGTGCCTGTTCTGCACTGTAATGCATGGCCATTAGTGCTTCCTGTCGGCCCTGCAGGGCCCTGAGCTGCTCCTGCTGCTCCAGCATCTTCTTCAGCAACTCGTGCTGCTTACGCAGATTCTCCAACTCTTCTTTCTGCTCAGCACGCACAGCTTCTGGCCTTCCTCCCTACAAAATTCACACCCACAGACAATTAGAAATCTTGACTACACCAAAAGCCATATTAACAATACTGTACTACTACAGAACAAGAAGGCTACCAAAGGTGTCAGGCAGTAAGAGCAAATAAGACATACGATAAAGGGCAAACGAGTTTCCAGTTTCTCATCACAGAATTTAAAGCCAACACAAAGTCTGTTATCCACAGAAGGGCAAAGCAACGGAGAACATTACCATTGGCAGAATGTTACATATTTTATGCCAAGAGTTCACAACAAGCGTACATACTGTTGCGTTTGAGGCATTTGAAGATCGAACCTCGGTGTTGAGAGAAGTGCTCTCTGCCAGTGAACCTGAACCAACTGCAGAGTCCAGCGTCCCCACATCATCCTCCTCATTCTCCTGTGCCTATCAAAACAGCAGAGAGAACAGCCAGTGACTAAAAAAAGAACAAGTATCAAACAAAAAAAATGTCATGTCTGTAAACCCTTTGCTCTCTACTGCAATAGATGATGATGATAATTAGTAGAACGAAGACTAAAAATGCATGCTTATAGAAATGTTCATTTTTCACAGAAATTGTTAAATCAAACTTCACAAAAAATTAAATAAATAAAAACCGAACAATGAAAGGTGGCAGACTATAATATGCCCAGATTTTATTATAGCATGAAACATGACTTAACTATTTAAGGCCACGCAGACAAAGAAAGCCACCAAAATCAAAGTGTGTATGGAAGAATCCAAAGACAACAACATCATAAACTATTTCAGTTATGAATTAGACAAGACATCATTTAAACATGACACAAGTTAAAAAATTAAATGTTATAGAATTTTTTTCCCCCAAATCACGTGAAAAGCATAAAAGCTTATTCTAAAAGGCACATGGGTGGACCTGGAGAAACAAATATCAGGCTCACCAGCATCTTCTGCAGGAACCGTAAATAGGACTTCTCCTGCTCCTTGAGGTGGTCAATGAGATGAGAAAGACGCTCCACGTTGGCCGGCACGTCATTCTTTTCCACCAGGTCATCCCGCATGGAGCTGGCCTTACTGATGTACTCGCGGATCTGCACCAATTTGCTCACCACCTGAGACCGCAGAAAGAAAAGAAGGTGGTGTATGGGTGTGGGTTTCAGATTGGAAATAAAGAGTGCACTGAGAACGACTGTAGGACAGGTGAGCAAATATCTGTAAGGAAGGCTCAGACTGGGCTAAAGAAGGGCAGAAAGGGGGTTGGGCGGAAACTCACTGGGCACCGAGGGTGGCATATTTATAAATTGCCCTAAATACAGCCTGGTTTCAGCTGCGCTAGCTCTCCCTCACTTTCATCCTAGTTTTCGTTTCTCAGAGTAGAGTAGAGTGCAGTAAGACACAGACAATGACATACATACATATGGATAAGTTATTACACTTGCATAAAATATAAATATCAAAAGTAAGATTCAATTTTTTTTCATTAGATCTTAGTCAAATTAATTATAGACAAAATTGTGTCTTTTTTGGTCAGTGCCAATTACCTCCTGCACCTCAACCAGTCAGGACAGACCACTCTGTGTTTTTGTTGAAGGTCCTGTACATGCCCCATAGACTACCCATAACTTGGTTAGTCTAAACTTAACACTAAGCAAACTTAGTTTAGTTCTAAGAAGTTGGAGTTAGTGCAGCACTAGAAAGTCAACTACTGTAAAATTCAACTACAGAAATGCATTACATTTATACATTCTTTTAGTTATTCTCTTTCTCTCTCTCTCTCTTCCTTGATGCTATTTATTAATTTATGCAACTCTCATTTTAAAAGCTCATATTCTCTTCTTTAAACCATAGCTGTCAGCGTTTGGTAACTCATTTCATTTCAGCTGCGTAAAACCTTAGTTCCATCTTTGTCATATTTCTTGTTTCACTGGGTGACAGGTCTGGACTGCAGGCAGGCTAAGTTAGCATGCAGACTCCTTTACTACAGAGGCATACTATTATGCACATATAAAACAGGGTTTTGTAGATCAGGGTTGCTTTGCTTAAACAGGAAAAGCCCTGGAAAAGAGGGAAATAGATAGCAGAATATATTGCTCTAAAGCCCATATACATGGTTCAGCATTAATAGTGCCATTAATAAACCTACACCATGTGCACAGTTGCACCGTCATACCACTGCATGTGCTGGCTTTTGAACTGCAAGCTGAAAAAAAGCTGAGGGCACAGCGTGTGGATGACTTCCACAAATTTTTTTATTTTCCATTTATCTTTCACTTTCCATCAGCCTTCAACTCACTGGAGAGGCTTTCAGAAGTGTTCCTGGGCCCGTGCGCTAATTTCCACTGTAGAAGCATGTCTGTTTTTTAATAAACATGGGATTTAGGCCTCGTTCCTTGCATATAGAAATTTCTTTGCATTGTCTGAATATGATATTATGTACCACAGACGGTAAAATACCCCCTTTGTTGCAATTTTACATTAAGAAAAATGTTTCTTAAAATGTCAAACTGGTCATTCATAGCAACAAATCCCTCCACATCTTTGCTTTAAAGGATGCAACCTCTCTAGGATTCTCTATTTATACCCCTTCACCTTACTCAGCCATTGCCAGTTAACCTAAATTCACTAGTAGATGTTCCACAAAGAAATGCAAGTTTTTTCAATGACTTACGAACTGTTTTAAACATTTGATTATGTCCAATTTAATGAAATGTCAAATTCAGAATAACAACCGAGTTATCAGTTTTAATATTTGATATGTCGTCTTATTGATCAATATAGGGTTTCAGTGATTTGCAAACAGGGCTGCACTTTGTGAATACATCGTTAAATACTTGAGTTCCCGAGAGGATCACCTCTAATTACTTCAATAATTCATATTTTCCTCATAGCACCACAGGCTGGTCAAAGTTTTCACATATTAAAAATACCATCTATCTAATGGATTGAGGCCAGCACCTCACTGTTTGACTCAATCATCAAAACTCCAAGACATCAAGCAGATATCAAAAAGAGCTCAAATTAGTGAACAACAAAACATTACCTGGCTGCTGTCTATTCTTTGCTCTCCTCTGCCATATTCCCTGTGTGATGACGGCCCTCTGTCTGCGCTGCCATGACTAAGCCTCTGACCTTCCCTGGTAGGAACCACCGGGGTTAATGTGTCTCTGAGTCCTTGGCTCTGCTTCTTAGTTTCCTTGGTGATAGCTGGAGTAGCCGGGGCTGAGAAGGAAGGAGGGAGCAGCTCCTTGCTTTTGTTAGTGTTTACATGCAGAGGTAGGAAGTTGTAGGGCTTCTTGTTCTCGCCAGCTAACTGGCGCTGGTTGTTGGCAGCTGTGACGCGCCCCTGGGAGTCACTGCCGATGCTCCTCTGAGTAGGACAAGAAGGCACAAGTCAGACAAATGACCACTCAAAGTTCTGGGCATTTAATTATTCATTTAGCAAACTGCTAGTGAAGTAAGTGCTCAGAATTGTGTTGTTCTGTTTCTTTAAGGCAGCCCCCCTCCGGTTTTGTTTAATGGATTGCAAAGATTAATCATATACAGTATATGGATAAATATTATGGACTACCATGATACAGGTATTTCTATATGAATTTAATTGTATGTCTCTCACTGACTCTTAGCTTTCTCCACTGATGTAGAGCCTAACTAATATTTATATACACCACGCTGCTGTTTTGCCATCTCAAATTACAATTACCAAATTCATCTCACATGTTTGTGTACTGCTCTACCATTCTGCCACCCACACTGGTGCAGTAAAGCAAGGTCAGCCAAACAACTCCATATCAAGCTATGAAAAATATTCTGCTATCACTTCCCTCAGTGACTCCTTAAGTACCACAGTAGATTTAATCACTAACTTTTTATTTTGACAGTATGATAAGTGTTTTGTTTTTTTCTTTTTTAAAGAAGTGAGGCCAAGAAGTGAACAGGATGGGACATTTGAAGCTGAAAAGTAAACTTCCTTGATGCTGGTGGTCAAACCACAAATTTTGTGTGTCATTTGCCAACTGACATTTACACAATGATACGTCTGCAACCTGCTCACTATGACTTTTCTGCATTACTACACTCCTGTGGCATGCATGTGCATTCCTGTGATTGCGGCGGACTTAACTGACAGATTTTAAATGGTGAACTACGTTACTTCACAACAGCTCTTAGAACAGAAATCAAAAGTAGCAAATGAAGCCAGTCAACATAGCATTTTACCTCATCCAGGTCTGTAAAATTGATCCTCTGTCGGAGCTTGTCTAGCTCAGCTTGGTCCGGTACAGACATCTGGGTGGTGTATTTCAAATGGGGGAAGGAATGAGGAGTGCGTGCTCTCCTGCGACCTGCCCCAGGAGTGGACTCGGGCGAAATATCATTAGTAAGGCGGCTCTCCACCACCGCAGCTGACAGCTTTTTCTTGTTTTTCTCCGAAGATCGGTTGGCTTTCTTCTGCTGGACACCCCAATCCTGATGAAAACAAAACACCACACACTCAGTTAATTATTATGCCTGTTTATTTTATAGGGACAGACATTCATTTCCTATACTGTATAGATCAGTGTTTCCATAGCATCAATTCCCTTGGTAGAAAAAAATGATGATAAGTTATACTTCAAAGAGACAAGAGTACATTATAGTTTGAATTTGGGGGAAATTAGATGCAGAATAAATGGGGAATGAGATTGCAGCTTCTAACAGGTTTCGGCCAGCCCTTACCATGTTGTTGAGCCTATCTTCCAGACTGCTGTTGCTTACAGTCCAGTTGTGCAGCTCTTCTGCACTGTCATCAAAAGGAGTGCCTCCAGTTGCCATGTTACCCACTTACAGCTTGCTGGAATTCACAATAGTAAAAAAAACCCCACTCAAAATAAAGCAAGTAACACACAACTGGATCAAAATGACATAGATGTGATTTAGCAAACCGTCTCCTAAAAGCTGGCTGGAATTCAGAACAGGACACCACACTGAATCACAGACTGAATTAAATCAACTATTTCAATGACAAAGAGGGCATTGCCCATTTCACGAAACGAACTTGACCTTATTCACAATTGAACTTTATGACTAAGGTCACACGGCTAAGCGTATTTAGCTATTAATAACAACGTACAACTCGTTATACAGGTTATGTGTAAAACTTCATCAACGCTTAACAATGTAAATGGACGGTTACAATTAGCGGTACAGCATTAATGCGTCAGGTCTTACCAACAGACTTGAATTAACGCTTTTCAATCACGGCCAGCTCGAAAACATCACTACCTCCGCGCAGATCATATAAACGTGCGGTCTGTTTTTGGTAACCCGTCTCTGAGCGTTAGCTGCCTTTGGGCTTTTTGTGTGTGGCCCGCTCGGATTCCCGGGGAAAGCTAAGCTACTCCCTCCGTCCAGCGCGCATCGGCTTATAGCACGGGCTACATTTCCCTAACCCGCAGAAAAACTGACAACATTACCCACAGAAAGTGCGGCGACGATCACTACAGCAGCTGGAGTTGGCTATAACACAAACGCTGGTGTCAGTGTGCACAGCTTATTTGTTAAACTTCACTAGCAAAACACTTGTGACCTAGTTCCGTCTCCCAATCGCCATGGCAACACGCAATAACCCGACTAACCTACACCAGCTAACCCGGTGTTTAACGTTCACACTAATCTACAAAAAACAGCAAAACGTGATGCTAGCGAGTCGCTAAAGTTGTCAAGCTTGCTGATGAAGCTCGCTAGTACTAACCAGCTCCCAGGCTCGCTGCGCAGCTAACTTTAAACGCATCGGTAAAAGTTGAGTATCACAAGCATCTCGCATAATCTTAGCTGAGCTACACTTAAAGCTGGAAATTCGGTTAGTTACCAGGCTACTTTAAGGTTTAAATAACTTATGTGCCAACGCACTTTAGCATTAACACAGCTAACCACAAACGTATTGTTTTAAGTGATGGCTTTTGGTCATTTTGTTTGGACTGCACTTGCTAAGATAGCTAGCTTACGTTCAAACTGAGGAACGGCGTTGTCACCATTCAGAGCAAGAAACAAACGGACGGAGACGTCGCTGCCTGTCGTTCCACCTCATACACCTCAGAAAGGAATTTACAGATTCACTCTGCGTCCGGTAAAATTTATTTAATTAACAGCAACGTCTCATGTTTCAGAGACGCAGCAACTAATGGAAATGATTCCAGCGTGACATAAACATTCCCGTACAGCAGGCGGCGACGTTAACCTCCAGGCAATACTCAATCACAGGAAGTGTGTTTTCAGGAAACAAGTAGCACTGTCGTTCGCTGTTCGTTTGTTCTGGGCTTAAACTTATACAAGAACGTGGAGTGCGGATGATTACTCTGGCGTGAAGAAAACATACAGCCAACCACTTTAGTCCTCTTTCGGATTTCGAAAGCAAGATTTAATTTTTGCCTCCGAACTACGTGAGTCGCGTCTTCGGTTTATCACTTAGCCTTCGTAGCTAAAATAAGCTAGCTTTCGAGGGGAAGCTAACTACTTCTCCCTCGTTAATCACATCTGAGAGATTGTTAAAGCTAGCATTTTTAATGCTGTGATTTTTAATTGTTGTTGTTGTAATCCGCAGATAAAAGATGGGTTCCTCTAAGAAACATAAAGAAAAGAGCCGCGACAAGGACGCAGAGGAGCGCCGCCGTGAACACAAGAAACATCGCCACAAGGAGCGCGACAGAGACGCTTCAGACCGAGACAAGGAGAAAAGAAAGCGCTCCAGGTCCAGGGAGCGAAGCAGACGGGAGAGCCGTGGCAAGGGTGAAAGAAGCAGCGGTGAGCCGCGAGTGAAAAAGGAGAAAGTAGATCTGGCATATGAGGAAAGCAGTACTGAAGTGCAGCCTCAGTCTGCAAGCGGCGATGCATGTCTCAGCATTGAGGAAACAAACAAACTCAGGGCGAAGTTGGGTCTGAAGCCTCTGGAAATGAATGAGAATAAGAAGAGCTCGGGACCAAAGAGGAGCCAATGGTTGCCGAGACCATCAATCCCGTGCTCATACAGCAGCAGAAAGAGATGAGAGAGAAGCTTGCGGCTATGAAAGAAAAACGCATACTAAACCAGAAATTGGGAAAAGTCAAAAACCTAGCTGAGGATGACTGGCTGGATGACACAGCTGCCTGGGTGGAGAGAAGCAGAAAGCTGGCAAAAGAAAAAGAAATGGCAGAGAAAAGAGCCAAACTTCTGGAAGAGATGGATGAAGAGTTTGGTGTCAGCAGTCTGGTAGAGGAGGAATTTGCACAGATCAAACAGGATGCTTATACATCTCGAGATTTGAAGGGACTCAAAGTGCAGCACAAGGTGGAATCTTTCACTGAGGGCCAGACTGTCATCCTGACCCTAGAAGATAAAGGTGTGCTGGAGATAGAGGAAGATGTGCTTGTAAACGTAGGACTAGTGGATAAGGAAAAAGCAGAAAAGAATGTGGAGTTAAAAAAGAAAAAGCCCGACTACAAACCTTACGAAGAAGAGGAGAGCGTTGACGACATGGTTTCATTTAAGCCTCGCTCTGTACTCTCAAAGTATGATGAGGAAATTGAGGGTGAGAAGAAAAAGAGTTTTCGGTTGAATACAGGGGGTTTTGCTGATGGAGAGCGAGAGCGGGAGCTCCAAGCCATGAAAGAAATGCTGCGAAATCAGGCCCAGTCCTTGGAAATGCCTGCACTCACCATCGCCTCAGAGTATTACACACCTCAGGAAATGGTGAGCTTTAAAAAGACAAAACGCAGAGTGAAAAAGATCAGGAAGAAGGAGAAGACATCAGTTGCAGATGAACTTGTCCTTGATGACACCCGCAGCTCTGACTTTGGTTCCAGGGCACGTGGTCGAGGCCGCAAACAGGCAGATGATGAAGACCAAGAACTAAAGGAAGAGGAGAAGGTGGTGACACCTGACATCCCCCTGCTTTCTGACGACATCAGGACCGCAGAAATGGACATAAGTGACGACGAAGAATTTACCCCTCCTGAGCCAGCTGCAATCGAGGAGGATGAGGCAGAGCAGGAGCTGCAGAAGCAGCTGGAGAAGCAGAGGAAACTGAAGCAAATGCAGCTTCTCAAAGACTCTGGGGAGAAGGTGGCAGAGCAGGTTAAAAAACTTGTTAAAGATGACAATGACAATGATGCTGATAAGAAGAACAACATTGTTTTCAACGCCACCTCAGAGTTTTGCAGAACCCTGGGTGATATTCCAACTTATGGACTGTCAGGCAACAGAGAGGACCAAGAAGACATTATGGACTTTGAACAGGAGGAAGAGAAAGATGATGCCGGAGGTTCAGATTCTGAAATGGATGAGAATATTGGATGGAGCACAGTTAACCTGGATGAGGAACAAAAACAGCCAGATTTCTCCACAGCCTCTGCCACCATTCTGGACGAGGAGCCCATTGTCAACTCCGGCCTTGCTGCTGCCCTGTTGCTGTGCAAAAATAAAGGTCTGTTGGACACTCAAGTGCAGAAGGTAGCACGTGTCAAAGCACCAAAGGGCGTCCTGCCTAATGGTGACTACTGCATTGAGGACAAGATGGGCTTTGATGACAAGTACAGTCGCAGAGAAGAATACAGAGGCTTCACACAAGACTTCAAGGAGAAGGATGGCTACAAGCCTGATGTCAAGATTGAGTATGTGGATGAGTCTGGACGGAAACTCACTCCAAAAGAAGCTTTCAGGCAGCTTTCCCATCGATTCCATGGAAAAGGGTCTGGAAAAATGAAGACGGAAAGGAGGATGAAAAAGCTGGAGGAAGAGGCGTTGCTGAAGAAGATGAGCAGCAGTGATACCCCGCTGGGGACTGTGGCTTTACTGCAAGAGAAACAGAAATCCCAGAAAACGCCATATATTGTACTTAGTGGGAGCGGAAAGAGCATGAATGCAAACACCATTACTAAATAAGTACAAGGGAGACGTGTGTTATAATTAACATAGAAAAATTCATGTGCATAGATAAAGGTACACACCTTTTAATTAATCTCTACAATTTAAAGTCCTAGTTTATAGCAAC
The DNA here is from genome assembly GCA_024447675.2 of Pterophyllum scalare. NCBI lineage: Eukaryota > Metazoa > Chordata > Actinopteri > Cichliformes > Cichlidae > Pterophyllum > Pterophyllum scalare. The sequence goes on along the minus strand of JAMQGT020013112.1, from coordinate 11,371 downwards.
TGTATTGTTGTGTTAAAGAATTGTTCAATAAAATCAGTACAGTTCAGAAAGTTTTTTTTTCGTCTCTGTTTTGAAATTTACATGGTTGCATGATTGATTCAGATCAGATTAAAACATTAAATTGTTGCTGTAATATTCCGGGTTATTTACCTTACCCAAGAAATTGCCTTGAGACTTCTGTTATCTGGTGCTATATAAAAATAGAGATTTATTGAATTGATCAGTGTCTATTTGACACTGTTGGAACAGTGACTATTTGTGGACTGGCAAATGTAGGTGGCACATTTCAATATTTATAATGGAAGTAACATGACAGTAAATTATGCAAAAATGTAAACAAAACAATGCCTTCTGGATGCATGCATTGACCTTAAACATTCACACTCAACAGTAAGGCAACTGTGATGCTGTCATGTCTGTATGAACTGAAATCTGAGGAATGTTTCCAGCACTTTGTTGAATCTGCTGTGAAGAATGTAGACGGTAATGGGGTCCAACCTGGTACTAGTGTACCTAATATACTGACATCTTTATTTTATCTCAGTTATACACTAGTACATAATCTTTAAGTTCTCACATAAACTGGGCTGACTGAAAGTCAGGGTTTACATACAGCAATGTAGTTTTGACCTTTGAAAGTAAACTCATATAAGTGAACATTTTATTGGATAATATCACTAATATTTATTTACACTGTAAACCATACAACATTGGTAGGGCATATCCAGTTGATTCAGATATAAAGCAAGCACTTTATGTGTAGGTTACTGTAGAACAATTTAAGAGGATCAGATGTCTTCTTTGAATTAGTATGAGAATGAATGTGGACCTTAAGGTTTTTTTCCCTTACACTGCATTAATGTCCTACTTTAGGAGTAGGTCACCAAACTAACTGGTATTCATTATGGTTAATCCTGACCAACCTCTGTTCCACTTACTGAAGGGGCAGCAGAGCACTTTCTCTAACAATTTCAGCTACTGTGACAAAAAAAACAAATATGGGTTATATATATATATATATATATATATATATATATATATATATATATATATATATATATATATATATATAATCATCAAAATCAATAAATTGTTGACATTATTTTTTTTTAATTGGTTGCTCTTTGCATGCAATTTTTATATCCAGCATGCGTTTAAAATTAAAGTTGTATGTAGATATTGCTTCCAAATAACTGCCAAAATAACCGTATAATAGCGTTACCAACATGGCTGCTTGGCGGAACAAAAGATGACAGTTTAGTTGTTGGCCGGACGCTATTTTGATGCACAACCTGTAGCAAAGTGGCTAGCGAAGCGCTAAAACAATCGAGCTAACGCATCGTCCCGCACGACATGCGCACCCATAGGTGAGTGCTGCAGCTATATTACATTACGTTACGCATCGGATGAGTAAAGAGTGAGGTAGTTGCGCGGTTTGAAGTGACATTTCTCATCGTCTGCGGCGTGCCAGCTTCTTTTGGAGCTTCTTGTTGTTTAGCTAACAGCAAGCTTAATGGCAGCGGGCATAGTTTTAAGTAGCTTTGATGTATTCTCCGACGTAAGTTGGCTGTCAGGGTCCATGTTGTTAACTGGATACTTCAGTGTAATCCTAGCAGACCGACAGTACTGTTGAGCTCATTGTTACCGGCGGTGAGCTGTGTGTATGTGTGTGTGTGTGTGTGTTTTGTTTGTTTTTTTTAAATATATGAGTGTTTAACGCAGTAAACTGTGGCTGAACAGATTACGGGAGTCATGTCAGTGTCCCTCAGCCCGCTGTGTTTTCATTCCAGAAAGCCACAAGCCGAAAAGTTTCACAGCGCCAGAGCTAGGCTCAGGGTTGAGTCGTAATTAGGATTTTTTTTTCATAGCGGGCACAGCTGTTACAGTAAACAACGCCGACAAGTGTGGCGATGTCGGATTAATTTTGATGGCTCAATATAACATAAGCCTAAATGATGGTCTGTTTCCGTAACCCATAACACATTGTCTTATATAGCCAAAGATTGATAAATTATTAGATTATAGAGTGTTATAAAACTTTAGGATGTAGTTAAAATGTGTATACCTTTAAGCCGGCATATGCATGTACATCATGTATCAAATGTACATGACACAAATTGCACAGTAAATGTAAAAGCACCTGTAAATATTTTTGAGGTGAGATGTTCTGCAAATGCTTTTCTCTCCACAGTCCCTAACATCACTCAGTGAAAACCACAGGCTGTTGTAATGTCGGAGCCTAAGTCCCCTACTCCAGCCCCTGGAGACACGTACAAAGGTTGGCTCTTCAAATGGACAAACTACATAAAAGGTTACCAGAGACGCTGGTTTGTTCTCAGCAATGGCCTGCTGTCTTACTATAGGTAAGTTATATGAAGAACACCAAAGCTATAATAATTTGTAATGGATTTACTCCATTTCAAGCTCAAAAGGTCATGAAAAGAAGTGGTTGCATGCATTAAAATTTTAATATAAGTAGACTTTGCAATAAGGGTCTTGGTACAGGACAGTAACATGATTGTTGTAACCCCATGAAGATCTCTGAGCAGTGCACATACATTATCATTTAATAGAAGTGAGTAAGCGATTTGAAAATGGAGGATTTGACTGCCGTCATTGTCTCTTGCTTCAGGACTCAGGCAGAGATGGGTCACACGTGCCGAGGCACCATCAACTTGGCCACGGCCAACATTGCTGTGGAAGACTCGTGCAATTTTGTCATTTCCAACGGAGGGGCACAAACCTATCACCTGAAGGCCAGCTCAGAAATAGAGCGCCAGCGATGGATCACTGCTTTGGAACTTGCAAAAGCAAAGGCTGTCCGAATGCAGGCAGAATCTGGTAAGAGGTTGCTTGAAGAATACAGGAGAATTCCTGAAAGCTTTGAAAGGCGCTCAGGAACAAACTCTCATCCTCCCTGTTTTCTCCCTCAGATGACTCAGGTGATGATTTCCCTGCAGAGTCACGCCTAACTCGGGACAGGGTGGAGATTGCCGTAACACAGAAATCCAGTCTACATTACGCACACTCAACAGCAAGGTGGAGGATCTCACAACCTGCAATGATCTCATTGCCAAGCATGGGTCTGCCCTCCAAAGGTAGTGCTTATCAAAAGAATATTATCCATTAATTTATCTAGTTTTTTTGTTTTGTTTTGTTTTTTTTGTTTTATCTCTCTGTGTTCTTATTCCACAATTTCAGGTCTTTATCAGAACTGGAGGGCCTTCGTGCCGGAGTGGACATGGGAGATAAGATCAAACAAGTCACGGAGAGGGCCACGCTGTTCCGAATCACCTCCAATGCCATGATCAATGTAAGTAATCCAAGTGTTAATGAATGAGGCACACACAGCTCTGCTCCTGAGTGTGTTGTTGATATGTTGCACTTCTTTTTTCCCATGATCCCTCCAGGCATGTAGAGACTTCCTTTCTATGGCCCAGAGCCACAGTAAGCGCTGGCAGAAGGCCTTACAGACTGAAAGGGAACAGAGGATACGTCTGGAGGAGACTCTGGAGCAGCTAGCCAAGCAGCACAACCACCTGGAAAGAGCTTTCAGAGGAGCAACAGTTCTCCCTCCTTCATTCAGTAATCCTGCCTTAGGTAACAAAGGTAAGGGTCTCTTTGTCGACTGAACTACTGTCCTTGGATGCCCGGTTTACTCTGCCGTGCCACTTTCCTATACCAGTCTGTTGAACCTCTAAGTCTTTTATGTTTCACACTCTTTCTTCATTTTAGGGGGTGTTTCAGGGAAGGGTGATGCCAGTGATGAGGATGATGACAATGAGTTCTTTGATGCTATGGAGGAACCAGCAGAATTTATTACTGTCCCTGCTGACCCCAAGTATCACAGGTACTAACTGTTTTTGTTTTCTTGTCTTCGTTTGTTTTATTGTCAGCCTTTTTCTCCCTTATATTCTCCCCGTGTGTTTTGTTTTACATTTGATTCTTCTCTTCTTCTACAGGAGAGCTGGCAGCAATGTCAGTGGGATCAGCAGTGAGAGCTCGAACGCGATGAGTCAGTCTGTAAATGTGTGTCAGAGTTTGATATTTTGCAAGTCAGATCTACATTCTTTTTGATTTAATTTTTTTGTGAATTGACTGCATTACTTATATTGAAGCCACCAGAACTCCTAATAGTGTTTTTTGAACTTTTTTTATCTGTCCTTCAGTTCGAAATGATTTTGTCTTTGGCATCGTAGACCCAGAGTCCCCACAGCCACTGGAGCTGAAGCCAGCTCGGCAAACGGCGAACTCGTATCCCGGAGCAAACCGAAACTATTACCTCGATCTGTGGAGCATCACTGGAGAACTGTATTGGAAAGGAGCTCTCACAAGATACCGATGCCTGTAAGAAATCTGTGCGCTGAGTCGGACATCTATGTGACTTATCCTTGTGAAAATAGAGCAGAAGCTGTGATGAGACGTCTCTTTGTGATATTCTAGGTTAATTTTAATGAGCCCCTGGCAATGCTGCGGCGCCTGTCCGAAGACTTGGAGTACTGCGAACTCACATTGATGAGGCTGCCAAGTGTCATAGCATCCTCAGACGCGAATGTGTTATGTGGCAGCTTCCGTGTTCTTCCTACTCCAGCCACTGTCCACCGCACAGGACAACCCTTCGATCGCTCTTCTCGGAGAAACCTTTGAGCTTGATCGGCACAGGGAGTGCGGTTATCGCTCTATTTGTGAACACGGTATATGTGAAACTCAAACATTGGAAAGGGTCTCCGTTGCATGATTTTTCATAAGACGATGGTTGTTTTGAAACTTGCACAGGATCAGATTGCAGGTTCTATTGGCTTCCATTGCAGACATGCTGCTAGGTACTCAGGCAGCATTTCTCTTGTTGTCATGTTTATCTTCTTAATGCACTACAAAGCCATCGAATAGTTACAGTGGCCATATGTCAACTTGTCTGGCTCTCTTGTTCCACTCACTTTTTCTCGGGCTGCAGTCACCATCCACCTGCTGCAGCTCACCATGCCTTCTCTGAAAAGGGCTGGACCCTCAGACAGGAGGATGACCTTGGCCAGCAAGCTTAGAGCGAAAATATCTCTCCGTCTATGTCCTTTGGGTGAGTATGTGTTTGAATAGGCTCCAGACACACGAAAGATCCACCTGGCTAATCTTGAGGTGATCGCTCTTATAAAAATGTTTACCCTGTGCACATTGTCTGTCTTCAAATAGTGTAATACACTATCTCAGTGCAGTATTTCATTTGTCACTTCAGTTCACAGGATATCTAAGTTTTCATTTTGTGAAACATTATTCCCTTCTCTGTCTCCAGGTTCTATTCAGTGTATATTTGATAAGAGCAACAATCATTATTCTTGGAAAAAAGTGACCACAACAGTTCACAACATTTATCTGTTGGGAAATTATGGATTGACCAGGTAATGATTAAATGTTAAAGCTAATACATTCTTGCTTCAGAGTAAGGACAAAGATGTCTTCATATAATGTTTTGATTTTGTACTGGTTAGTGTGCAAAACCATCAGAACATTTTCTTTCTTTATTTTGTCCTGCTCCAGTCAGGAGAGATAGACGTGGTCAACCACAAGACGGGAGATCGCTGCCACCTCAAGTTTGCTCCCTACAGTTACTTCTCCAGAGACATACCAAGAAAGGTGGGCTCCTCTTTTAGGCCCGAGCCAACCGAAGGGTCGGCGAGGAGCCTATTGTAATCGCAAGGGGCGAATGAGCAAAAATGGGCGGAGTCGCATGGGACGCGGTCAAAAGTGGCCCCGGACCTCATAGGGACGTGCGTCATGTCGAGACGTTTCCGAAAATGTATATATGCGGGTCACTGGAAAAGCGCATTATTGGAATCGTTAGAGTTTGTCATTATTTTTTTTCTTCTTCTTCTTTTTCTTTCTCCGTCTTTCCTCTCAAATTTGACCCCTGAACATATACGAAAACTCACCATTTTCGCTGCAGAGGTCCACCTAGTGGAAACAGGAATCCAATGATGGATCCAATCTGCATCAAACTTCACAAGTGTGATATGGCCTCACCCCTGAAGACATCCACATGACATTATTGAATGCCAGTCTAGCACCCCTAGTGGAACAAGGAAGTTGTTGTAATTCATACATTCATTGTTCAATCTGCACCAAACTTCACAAGTGTGATAATGACCCACCCCTGCACACATCCATATCACATTATTGACTGACAGTCACAGCGCCACCTAGTGGAAACAGGATTCCAATGACGCATCCAATCTGCATCAAACGCTACCTTGTGGAAACACATAGATTAACATCTCAAAGTCAGGTTTTACGTTTGGCAGGGGACGTGGCTCTCAGTGGACTCGCTGGAGGTTTGCATGGCACGCAGGCAGCTCGTTGAGGATTTGCTGGGCTCAAAGGCGGTTCGCTTGTGGTTCGCGGAGGCTCACAGGCGGCGAGGGCCTTCAACACCGCTTGCGGCTTTAATTTTCTTTTATTTTTATTAAATAAAATAATGTGAGCCCTGTTTGCTCTTTTCATGATGATATTGCATCCGCTGAGGAGGTGACTTTCTGCCAAATGCAATGCTGAACAGCAGTGACGATACATTAGCTTATTCCACTGAGTCATCCTCGTCCTTCTGCTTCTGCTTGAGCCGTCTTTTTCCCGAGATTTCTTACCCAGTGCCAGACAGAACTCCATAGAGAAAGCGGGGCTTGTAGGGAACATCTAATGGCAATGGTGTTATTTTCTTATAGCGTCTACACTATGCCATCAAAATGGGTTTTATAATGCTTTATCATATGTATGCAAAAACTTGCCAGTTGAACATTTACCTAAAAGCCTTTTTTTTTCCTTCTTAGGTAACAGGAGTAGTAACAGATAAGGATGGAAAGGCCCATTATGTCCTATCAGGAACGTGGGATGAGAAGATGGAGTTTTCCAGAATTATGCAGAGCAGTAAAGGTGAAAATGGCACTGAAGGCAAACAGAGGACTGTTTATCAAACCCTCAAAGCCAAAGAAATCTGGAGAAAGAACCTGTTACCGTAAGTGTTTTTATCTTTAAAGATTTGTAACGTTCAGAAAACAAATAGAGCTGTAGAGGTAGACCAGAACTTATGCATTGTAAATACCGTTGCTCTTTACCTTCTTAATGTTTTCATATCGATTAATTTACAGAGAGGGAGCAGAGAACATGTACTACTTCTCCTCTTTGGCTTTGACACTTAATGAACCCGAAGAAGGAGTTGCACAGACAGATAGTCGTCCGCGACCTGACCAGCGGTTAATGGAGGAAGGCCGTTGGGACGAGGCTAACGCAGAGAAACAGCGGCTAGAAGAAAAACAACGCAGCGCCCGTCGAGAAAGTGAGAGGGAGGCCGTTAAAGTCGCCAGCTCACCTGAGGAAGGTAGGAACCCAAAGAGAGAGATTTTGTTTTATATGTCCATTTTTATTTTTCTATTTGTGTTTCTGTCCAACATTTCTCTGTCCATTCATCTTTTGTCCACTTAGTTTGTCTTGGTATTTCTTGTCTGTTTTTCTGCTGTCTTAATCCTAAGCTGTCACTGAGGCTTCGATCAATGACTCACCTTTGAAAAGCAAGTACTCCTCTTAGTCTGTTCTCACCTTTGGTGTGAACATACTGTACAATCAAAAGTGCACACACAGAATGTTTGTGCATTCAGTATCAAGGTGCTTAACAGCCTCTGCATCATCTTAATAACAGCCTTTTTACATTTTAATGTCCCCTCATGCATTTCTGTTCCATTTAGCTGATGCAGAAGAGACTGGCCCTGGTTCAAGTGAGATTTCTGATGAAAGCAAGTATCATTTCACAGTTTTATGCAAAGTGCCATTTTAAAGGTGCTTTGTGTGGCATTTTTACAGAGCAACAAGTACTGTATATGTCCACAGGGTGGTTGAAAGGCGTGTTTGCCAGTAGCAGTGACTTCACAGCTCATGTGTGTAATTTTGGACACACTGGTGATTTTCAGCTCTTGGCTATAATGGACAAAGCTACAAATGACAGGCTGACGTTAAGATATTTTCACCCATTGGTGTGTGTATGTGTGTGTCTGTGTGTGTGTTTCTTTACCATTTCAGACAAGCAAAGAGAAGATTTATAACCTAACCCTCTACAGAACCACCTCATCAGATCAAGTATAAATTGCCTATAAGTTTTTACAGCAAAATCTTCATCAGTTTCTAACACAAATCAACTGTTCTCTCGTTTTGTGATTAGTCTGTTGTGCTTCTGTTGTATTATTGAGAAGGAAATAATGCCTCAGATGCTACACAACACACTTTTAAAATGTGAATAAATCTTTTTTGTGTATGTGTGTGGATTTTGGATATGTCTGAGTTGTGGATTTACCTTTTTATGTCTGTGCTGGGTTTCGCTCAGCTGACACAGATGACTCCCCCCCCCCATACACCTGTTGCATGCAAGTAGTCCCTTTCTATTTCACTCACTGTCATTTTCAGATCGCAACTATTCTGTTATGTCTTAACATCCAAAGAGTCATCCTTTTTTGTCTTTTTTTTTTTTAACCCCTTATGGACCGTCACTCTTCCCTTATCTAAGCAAGTATTCTGATCCTGATTTAATGTACAGTGCCAATATGTCAGATTTTCTAGTAATGTAGTAGAATCCAAATGACAAGTCCACAAATCTGTGCAACCTACATCATTTTCCTCTTTACAACTTGCTCTCTTAGTGGAAGGCAAGGAAGGTCCTTGTGGAGCTCCAGCCAAAAGCAAGTAACATCCATTTCGCCTGTTGTCCCATGTCTTAGATCTTCTTATCTTAGAGTAGCTGTAGACAGCTGTAGGATTTGCACTGTAAGCCTTAGAGTGACATTTTTTCTGTGATTGATCGGCATACTTTGATTCTGGGCAACCACTGAATTATTTGTGAGCCTGGCTCTCTCCGTTTTGTACAGAGCATTGGAACTAAAAGGTGTATCACCTTTATGTTTATTATGAATAAGGGTGCATCTGAAGAGCAAGGTAATGGTAACATTTATTTGTTTCTCATGGACAGCACTCTGAATGCATATCAGCTTAATTTAAGTGTGATATGTAATCATGGCTGAGTGGTTTTGGTTTTTTTTTCTTTTAATTCTCACTTCAAGTCCCTCTAAAGCTTCTTCCAGAATAAAAGATTTTTCTTTTGTTTTCCACAGGTGCTCATCCGGACAGCTACCAAGCACTGTGGTTTGAGAAGACAGAAGATCCTGTATCTGGAGAGACATTGCACATCTACAAGGGGGGTTACTGGGAGGCCAAGGAACAAGGGAACTGGAACATGTGCCCTGACATCTTCTGATCACAGCTGCATCAGTTTCCCACTGTGGTGTTCAAATGACAAGATGGTAATAGGAACCCTCTCTCCTATCACATGAATTAGGAAATGAGTTTGACATCAGCCTTTCTTTGCTGTCTGTCATCTGACCAACTTCCTTGAGCACTTCGGTTGAGCAGAATCAAGATCAACTGGACTTAACGTTCAAATATGAATATGATGCTCATGTGACGTTGTAGTCACCCTGCAGCTGGTTGATGTTCCTCACATTGCCTCCTAAACCCTGGTTTTGTTCCACTGCTTCCTCCCAGTCCAGGGTTTTTGAGCCAGCCTTCAAGTTGCAGTTTGCAACAGCTTATTCTGACTATGTCATTCTGCATTTTCTTTGGACGTGCTGTCATTAGAGGGGTTATTGACCCAGATGGCACCTTTCGATATAAAAGACTCACCCTGATAGATTAAGCTACTACCTAACATGATCAGTGAATGTTTTTCGAACAGATTCCTGGTTGTTTTCCAAATACTTCAATGCAGCCTCCTCAGCACAGCACCATATTAGTCAAGTTCTCATAGTAATATTCACTTTACCATTTTCAGACCACAGGCTTTTAAGCTTTGACAATTTGGAGATAACACACACTTGATACAGAGTAGAGCCTGACTGATATAGGATTTTTAAGACGGATACTGATATTTGGTGAAAATCCAATATTCAGATATACCGGCCTTTAAAAATATGCGTGTTTTTGAGTGTATTTTTTTCTTTCAGACACACGGAGCTTAAACAGATTCCCCTAACATTTATGATATGTAGTTAACAGCTGATTGTTGTTGTTTGTGGTGTTCCATACCTGCTGTGTTGTCAGCACGGAAGTTGCAGGGTGCCCTTTGGTGGACAAACTATGCAACATCAACACTCATAACTTCGCTGGAGAGTGTTCCTCCTGTCTCTTCTTTACTTGTTTTTGTTTTTTTTCCATTTTCCATTCATCGATTGTTATAAATGCCAATACTTATAGATCAACAAATAGCTAATATCGGCTGATATATCAGTCGGGCTCTAATCCAGATTTTGCCTTTGAATTTATGGTGATTTGTGGTGCTACTTTAACCCCTCAAGTGAAACACCCAACTATGGAGGTATACTATAGTTACATACTTCTTTGTTTTTTGTTTGACTTGTCTGTTTTCTCCCGTCCAGCACTCCTCGTGACCTCTGTAAATACACAGCATTGATGAAAAGATGTCGAAGTATTTATTATAACTGTGCTGTCCCTCATATTGGTTGGGTTGATCTTATTAAGAACACCTAAATATAGCTTTTAAATGGCTTCATACATCATTCCTTTTATACTCCTGTCATGTTCATGTTTGTTTTTTGGGTTGTCCGTGTGTCTGTCTGTCCCACTCTCACAAATGCAGTATTTCAGAAACACCTTGAAGGAACTTCTTTAACAATTAGCAAAAATATTCATTTGAAATCAAGGATGAACTGGCTGGAATATGGAGGGCAAAGGTCACAGTTACTTTAAACCTCAATAAACGCTTGTTTATTTTGTGTGTTATTTTTTTTGCGCCTTTACTCAAGAATTGAAATAGCTATAATATTTGTGTTTTGTGACATATGTGTTGGAAAACTGCCGTGCTTCTCAAAGTTGATGCATTTCAGATGTATTTTTGTAACTTAAACAGTAAGAATTTCACTCCTGCTTTCAGAGGAGATCCTGAGGCTATCCATGTGAACATTTGTGATTACATTTAAATCAGTAGAGCTGTGCTCTGAGTTTACCGCTAACTCGATTTGTGAAATGAGAGGACATTTGAGGCGAGTGGTTTTGTCTTTGTGGTTACCTTCAGACTTATTTATCATAGCTTTAATCTTGATTGCAAATATTTGAGTCACTGTGTGCTGCGAGTGTAGATTTGTTTCAATAGACGGCAATAAGAGTGCCTCTGCTCATACAAGTGGCACAAATTGAAATGTGAGGGCGGCGTTAAGCAGGAACACTAAAGCTGCACACGCGGATTTTTGTCTCGGTCTTTGTATGCTGTTGTTTGTCTCGAGTGGAAGGACTGTACGGGTGATGGAAAGTTTTAATTTTGTATTCAAGT
>JAMQGT020013110.1:0-12526 GCA_024447675.2 Pterophyllum scalare | reverse complement strand
CATCCGCCACCTCATCAGGAGCATGTCCAGGCGTTGTAGGGAGGTCATACAGGCACGTGGAGGCCACACACAATACTGAGCCTCATTTTGACTTGTTTTAAGGACATTACATCAAAGTTGGATCAGCCTGTAGTGTGTTTTTAACCTTTAATTTTGTGTGTGACTCCAAATCCAGGCCTCCATTGGTTAATAAATTTGATTTCCATTGATGATTTTTGTGTGATTTTGTTGTCAGCACATTCAACTTTGTACAGAACAAAGTATTCAATGAGAATATTTCATTCATCCAGATCTAGGATGTGTTATTTGAGTGTTCCCTTTATTTTTTTGAGCAGTGTATATTTGTAAGAACCAGGCTATACTATTTTTGTTTGCAGATTACTCATTCCCTCATCAGGTCTACTTATTTGTGACCTGCAAATTTGCCCTGCTGTTGGTAGAGTGTGTTGGACATTATTAGTTATTGCATTAGTAGCTTACATTATCAGCACAATCTTCTATATTTGCCTTTTTTTTGTGACTGCAGTATCATACTGAATTGCACAACTCAAATCTGGGCTTTTGTTCTTTCAAAACAGTTGCTTCCCAGAGACCCAGTTAGCAAAGCACACAGTGTTTAGCTTATTTTAAGTTAGTGGCTACAAGTGACCGAGATGGTGTTGTTTCAGTTCTTAGCAGACAAAAGGCATCCCATGGAGCAGGGTGCTACTTATTTTATCATCATAGATGCTCAGCTGTGCTTTAATTAATGATCATGGTAAACCACAAATGACTAGAACCAACATTATAATTGTCACTTCACAACTAAATCATTTTCTCTTCTTCTTAAAAACAACTGCAACCCAAAGCAGTGGCTCACTAAGTGGACTGCGGTATGGTGGATAGTATTTAACTTTGAGATGAGTGGCTTTTATGTAACACTGGAGATGTTTTTTTTACTGCTTCATGAGACAGATCCTGCAGATTCTTTAAAGTTGCTGAAGCATCACAGTTGTAAGTGTAAAATTCTATAGACTGAGAAATAAGTGCTAATATCCAATTATTGTATAAAGAGTGGATCATGGGCTCTAAAGAGCCTGTGGTCTGCTAAGGGTTTGGTGCACTGAACAGTGTTGGTATTTGGAACCTTTTGTGGCTAAGAGAGTGAGCCATGAAAGCTCCTGCTGTTTGCTAACCCTCACTTGAGCTGCAGGTAGAAACCAAAATACAGTGTGGATACAAACAGCTGAAATGTATGTCCTTAGATGGACTTCACTTTTAGGTATAGTTTGAGGAGCAAATTCAAAAGGAGACTTCGGAGAAATGCTGCTACTTATTGTGGGTTTGTCCTAGCTTAGTATTTGCCAACCCTTCCTCTAAAGACATGTTTTCAAAAAAAAAAATAGTAAAAATATAGCAAAGTATAGACATTAGAGATGAAAAAGAGAATAGCCCACAGGTACAGCCAATTTGTACTTGTGTCCAAAACAGCTACACAACCTAGAAAAAAAATCTCTGAAAGATTTAGTGACAACCACATCATCTGTCTTCAATAATGGAGACAGTTTATTATTATCACTGTCACAATAAGTTAAGATTGTGATCTTTACTTAGTCATCTTACTGCTACAAGACAAGAAAAAATAATTAACTCATAATTAATATTTAAATGTGACATACAGCCAGAAAAACAAACAAAAAACAGCTAAAGCATGTCAGACTACTTGTTCTGTTAACATCACATTAAACTCAATTTAGATAGGAAAATGTGTTTAGCATGTATGAAACTGATAGAGCGGGCATTAAAATTCAAAGGGTGAGCTCATATGAGCTGGGCAAATTAGAGAAATAAAAACATCAAGACTTGTGATTGGACATTTGAACTCAAGAAATAAACGTGCAATTTAGGAAAAACGAGAAAAAACGCTCTGACCTGATCATGTTTATTTTATAGTCACTTACTTTGGTATCAAGATCGAATTGAGTCCAGCTCAGCCATCCATTCCTTATCATTCTCAGGCCATCCCAATCCTTATCATCCCCTCCCACTGAACCCGGCCAGTGTTTGAGTGTGTCACAGCCTGATAGCATTGACTTCAGGAATCACTCCATCTCATTCAGCAGTTCCCACAGGCTCACCACAAAAGAAAAAAAAAACATACACACTTTACACTGACCACAAAAGAAAAAATAGACTTCACTCACACCACAAAAAAAGAAAAAAACTCTTTATCTTCCCTGGCTGAGCCAAACAATCCAAAGTTTGACTTGTTTCACCACCACCCCCTTTAGTTTTTTTCTTGGGTACAGTGCAGTCTTGCTTTGCCACTTTTTTTTTGTTCAGAAACACATCTTAGATGGGCATATTTGATTGCTGCCGGAAATGAATACAAGGCAGAAAAATGTGGGGAGTTTATAGAAAGCTGTTGTTACACAGTATAATAGAGAAAAATGGGAGAAAATGATAAGAAATGATAAGTGGAAATGTATAGACTAAACAGGCCCAGAGTGTGTTTGTGAAACAAAGTTGAAATACGTGAAATATTACACGGTCGCACTGCTTCTGTTTGCACATGCACGTGTGAAAGCTATCAGAGAAGATTTTCTACCAACTAACAGGATATTTTAAAAATGAAAGGATTAAAGCGTTCAAGCCTGTGTGCCAAACATACGTTTATTTCCAAAGATGTAAAAACTCTGTGTTTATCAGAGTGGATCAAAAAAGCCAATGCAATGCAGACAAGTTATAGCAGTTAAGTGTCAGTGAAGCTGAGATGAGATTAGTTTGTGTATTTCTTCACAGAAGATCTGAATGTCATGATCCTGGGCTGGTGGCCCAGTGTTTTGTGTTTTTTGGTTAAGTTTTGTTATATCTCTGACTATGTTTATTAATTTCTTTTTTGTGTAGATTCTGTTTGTTATAGTTTTGAGTTTAGCTTGGTTTGTTTCCCCTTCTTGTCTGTGTTCTTGTGTTTCTGGTGTCTGTGTCTTCCCCATCTTATCTCATGTTTAGATTCCCTCTGTGATCAGTCTCCTTTGTCCAGTCTGTTGTCTTGTTTCTATTTCTTGTTTGGTCTCTTGTTTTATTTTGACAATCCCTTGTCCTTTGTTCTTCATCTTTAGTTTTGCTTCCCTTGTTTAATTAGTTAGATTCTGTTCACCTGTGCCCTGTGTTCCCCAGCTGTTTCCTTTCTCCCATTACACTGGTCAACAAAACCCCCCCAAAAAAACCAAACTCCTTTTTGTCTGCTACCTGAGGGAAAACAACCAATTTTTACTAATTTGGGTATATTGATGCCAAATATACAAACAGAATTTCTCTGGCAAGTCAGTATTTTGAATTATATAACTATGCCACTAAATGCCAATCGTCAAACTCGATGTCAATGACTTTATTAGAAAAGTACATCATAAACATACAACTGGTGAAAAAAACAACACAGATGGGGCACCAGGATAGCTCAGGGTGTGAGCAGATGACCATGTATGCTGCTTGGCTGTGCGGCCAGCGCAGGCTCAAATCCCAGCCGGGTCGCATGCCTTCCCCCATTTCTCCTTCCTGCTTTCCTGTCTATCTCCACTGGAAAACTATCAAATAAAGCCGACAAACGCTTGTGCTTCATGGAAGTTTCATGCTGTAGAAACCAGCAGTAGTCACCCATCATGTTTACATTATAGCTCCCCCTGGTACCTGGTCTCCATTTCAGAGATATCTTGATGGAACCTTTCTCCATGCTCATCACTTACATCACCCAAATTGGGTGGAAAGAAGTCAAGATGAGAGTGAAAGAAGTGAATCTTAAGTGACATTCTGCAACCCATGTGTTTGAATGATATGAGCATGTCGTCAGCTAGTTCTTCATAGCTTGTGGCTTTGTGGTTGCCCAAGAAAATCTGTAGCACCTGAATAAATGATTCCAAGTACAAGGCGTCTGAGCTTAGATAGAAAATCTTTGTCTCTAATAAGCTCACAAACTTGGAGTCCATCAAAGATCCCAGCTTTAAGTTTGGCATCACTTTGGACTGCCCCAGAAACACTATTCTGTCACTTGAAGTAGCACTAAAACTTTGTTGTTATCAATTGACAGATCAAAGCAGTCACTATAAGAAATTGCAAATTTCTGACTTTAGTTGACTAAATTTTAATGACCATATTTGGATTCAACACCCCCAAAATCACCCAAATTGTTGTGAAATTCTGTTCAATTTCAAGATTAGAAAAACCTTAGCACACTCAATTTGCGTGAGAAGCGCCAGTACAGCAATACATTAGATAAATATTGACATGAATAACTCAAGAAATTCTGATTATAGATTTGGAATCAGCATACCTGAAATGCCTTATATCAGGCTTTTTTCTCCAGGTATCAAAATCATTGTTGACCAGTGTTATTAACTCCTGTGTGTATTTAAGCCCCTGTATTTGTTCTGTCCTTTGTCGTATCCTCATTCATGGAGGTGTGGTTTTGTTCTGGTTACTTTATTTTCCTGTAAGTTAAGTTTTTGCCCCAATGCTCCTGGTTTTGTGTTTATTTTGGGTTTTCTGCAATAAAGTCATCATTTTCGTTCAGTCCTGCCTCCAGAGTTCTGCCTTTGGGTCCACCTTGCTCGCCACACTGCTCACTCATGACACTCAATAGGTTTCAAAATCAAGAAAAAAGTGTTACCGGTATTTACATACAGTGAATTTATTTTATCTACTAAAAAAATCTAATGACCAGATAAGGGTCTGTGCTGCAAAAACATCACCGTGTTAAAAATCTGCTGTCTACAAAGAGGGGACTGAAAGGACGCAGCTCTTTTTGCAGCTTGTATATGTGTTTGTAGGAGTTTCACTCCAAGAGCAAAGATTGTTTGCAGTGCTTCCAGTTTTTAGATACATATTCAATTCAATTCAATTTTATTTATATAAGCGCCAAATCACAACAAACAGTCGCCTCAAGGCGCTTTGTATTGTGGGTAAAGACCCTACAACAACACAGAGAAAACCCAGCAGTCAAAACGACCCCCTATGAGCAAGCACTTGGCAACGGTGGGAAGGAAAAACTCCCTTTTAACAGGAAGAAATCTCCAGCAGAACCAGGCTCAGGGAGGGGCAGTCATCTGTTGCAACCGGTTGGGGCTGAGGGGAGAGAGACGGGACAGAAGACATGCTGTGGAAGAGAGCCAGAGTTTAATAATAACTAATGATTAAATACAGAGTGAAGTATAAACAAGTAAATAAAGGTGAATGAGAAGAAACAGTGCATTATGGGACACCCCCCCCAAGTAGCCTAGGCCTATAGCAGCATAACTAAGGGGTGGTTCAGGGTCATCTCTTGTTTCCTTTCTCTGCTCCATTGTTTGTCTGCTGCCCACAGGTAGTTGTAAGTCATGTTCTTTCTTTCACTTTAATAAATTCCTGAAACTTCACAAAGCATGCAGAGAAAAAGATAGGTGGTTGTATTTATGGATGTGGTAGAGTAACAGTAACTTCAATAACACCTGGGTCAGTCTGGATCTTACAGAAAGTAAATCTGTTACAGGTTTATTCAACAGCCATATTTGTTATAATACAGTCCCACAGTCTGAGCCAGCAGAGAACCATTGCCCCAACCTCCAAGACCCCATACAGGACCCATCAATTTGTAGAAAGAAAAGTTCAGCCTTATATCAGAAACAATCAGTTTCCCTGAGCTGCCTCCTATTTTTTCCAATTTGTCTCACTTAGTAGATCTGCCCCTCAGATGTTAAACACTGTATCAGGTGTGCAAATGTTTGAAGGAAATGGACTGACCACACTTACTGTTTATTTTTTCCACTCTATCTTAAAAAAAATAAATGCATATTTATAGTGAGTGCATTCATTCTGGTTTAATAAATGTATTTTAAAGAATGTTGAATTTCCTTCCTGCCTGTCAGACCTGGCAGTCATATTTTGTGGGAAATAAACAAAATGAATAAATAAAAGAAATGACAAATATTAACAAGAGTAGCCTATAGAGAACTTATAGAGCTCTTCATGTAAAAGCAAATATGTTTGGTACAATAATGCATTCAGATCATGATTCCGTTTGCAAAAACTGCCAGACATGACAGGCTTAAAAAAAAAAAAGAAAAGAAAAAATGTTGAATTAATAACACTAAGAGTTAGAAGATCCTGACACTAGAGTCGACTGAGATGGTAACACAAATATCTAAACAAAATGGCACTCCATCCAGTGGTTTAATTATACTCTAAGAACTTGACTTCAGTCTAAATTTGAAACTAAATGAGTAGATAGAGCAGATCTTAATTACCTCCAGTGGTGGAAGTAATATACATATTTAGTATTATTATCTGCTGATGACTGTTCATGAATTGAAAGCAAAAAACTGTACCTGAAGTAATTTTGCTGTGTTTTACATTTGATGTTCTTCAGGTTTGCATTTTTTCTCAAAACATCTTAGTTTTGATTTGTTTAATAAAAACTGTCTAAGTAGTTCTTGTCAAGTCAATCCTGATTTTTAACGTTCGGTTTTAGGGAAAAGGTTAATAGGTGAATAAAGAAAAAATAATAAAGAAAAAAAATAGTGGACAGGGAAAACTGAATCAATGTTACGTGCCTTACAGCTGATCCCATTTGGTGCGTAACATCACATGACCTGCACCCGCACCGTTCAAACAAATTAACTCAGAAGCATAAACAAAACGAGAGTGGAGTACGTCGGAGGATTGTGTGGCTCTGGAAGTTGTGCAAGGGAGACATCTAAAGTACTAGAGAGGCAGCCGGTAAGGGGAACAGCTTATAAAGCCTCTGTTAGAAATGGACATCATAGATACAGCTTTTGAACTCATTGTAAGTAAGGCTGACAACCAAAAAGAAAGAGGTCGAATTAAAGATTAAATAAATAACCTCAAAGTACCCTGTCCTCATCACCTGTGAACAAGCTTCAAAAAGGAGGGATGACGGAGCAAGCTCTGAAGGCCACTGAGCGGCTAAAGATGGATCGAACGGTGGCAAAGAGAGTATTCACTCGCCTAGCCAACAGCTTACTGAGGACTTGTGAGGACATGACGGCCCACAATCTTGAAAGTGGATTCTACACACTCAAAAAAGCGGCAGAAAAAATCTGGGAGATCAACGATGATTTGGAAATTAAACTCATCGCTGATAAGGAAGCTGAACTGGATGCTGGTGAAGAAGTCAAACTGACAGAACAGCAAAAGGCAGACCTAATTAAGACTACGAATGAATGTGAAACCAGATTAAAGGAGATCAGGGACCTTGCCCAGGACACGCTGTGGACCAACTTTGGAGCACATGAAGTACTAATTGCATTTCAAGTTGCAGAATCAGAGTGCAGACACACTTCTACAGTTGACCTCAGTGGCAAACAGGAGGCTTACGAGTTCATGCTAACCCACCTGCAAAAGCTAGTGAAGACAGCGAAGGAACTGTATGATCGCTGGAAGAAATAGGTGCCATCTCCTCATAGAAGGGATATCCAGGATCAGTTGAAAGAACTCGACCTCACAATTCCCAAGCTTGTCTTGAGGAAAGCTGACTTCATACAGCAGAAGCTGAAAGATGAAGAGAGAAGATTAACACTTCCCACCCTGCAAAACATTCCTGGGGCAACCATTAGATTGAAGCCCACAGCTCTCCCCAGGTTCACTGGAAATAGACGTGAGTTCCACAGATGGGACTGGGAAGCTGTGCAGAGCCAAGGTGAGCCAACAGGTTCCAAGGAGGTGAAGAAATTCCAGTTGCTAGACAGCTTGGAGGAAAAGATCACCCGAGACCATAGACTCACAAATTATGGCACAGCAGAAGACATTTTTCGCATCCTTGAGAACTGTTATGGGAATCAAACTGTCATTGCCATTGAAATTGTGGAAGAACTGCAGAAGATGCCAGTCGTGAGGAGCCACCAGCCACGAAAAATAGTAGAGCTAATCCAAATGGTTGAGAAGGCACTGCAGGACTTGAGTGACCTGGGAGAGATTGGGGCCATCAGGAATCCACTGGTTACAAAATCCATAGAAAGTTAGCTCCCAGAAAGCTTGAAAAAGGAATGGCTAATTTATGTTGCTAATGGTCAAGATTCAGTGGTACCAAGCAACAGGTTTGACAGTTTGTTGAGGTTCCTGAAAGAGCAACCATCTAAGGGATGAGGAACCAAAAAGAGAAGTAAGACCAAAGTCAAGACATGCTAGGACAAAAGCCACAAAAGCTGGCAGGGGCCAGGAAGGATGTGTGGTCTGTGGTGATGGAAAGCACAGGAGGAAGCTGTACTTCTGTAAGCATTTTCGAGCCTTAAAGCCTTTAGAGAGGGATGCGGCAGTCAAGAAACTAGGAGCATGTTATAAGTGCCTTAAGGTTCATGATGACCAAGCATTCTGTAAACCCACCTATCTCTGCAAGCAGCCAGACTGTAAGGATGGATGTAGCCTTCATCACTATTACTTGTGCCCTAGTGCTGACATAAAGAGTGGAACTGACCAGAAAAGGAGTGGATGCCACCCTGGGGAAAGAAAGAAGAGGTACACTCCTGACCAAGAGGACCTCATAATTAAACTCCCACCTGAACTCGCAAAACAGTGCAGAGATGTGTTCTCAAATACAGTTTCGGAGACACTCAGCTCAGTAACAAAGCCATCAAGCCTTCTCGTGGAGAGTGGCCTGCAGGAGCTTCCAGTCATAATGATGCTCCTGGAAGTTACAGCCAACACTGGACAGAAGATCGGGACCCTGATTGATCTAGCGTCCGACATGAATTATATCACTCATAAAGCGGCAAGTGAGCTGAAGGCGAGGAGATCAGACTCATCGTCCATGGAGTTGGAGGGATGAAGGTCCACCTGGAGACAAAAAGGTATTTGTTAAAAATCAGAGTAAAGACTCAAAAGAAACACTGCAGTCTCACCAGATGGACTGTTATGGGCTTGACGACATAGCAAATGTCTACAAAGGTGTAATGGCACAACAACTGCAGAGATTCTTCCCTGACATCCCAGCTGATGAGCTCACAAGACCCAGGGAGATCAGTTTATTAATAAGTCATAGAGAGGGGAAATTGGCACCTCAGCGAATCAGAGTCACTGGAGATCTTGTGCTCTGGGATGGGCCATTGGGAAAGACTGTTGGAGGTGCTCACCCTGACCTGTTTGAGAATGTCACTGTATCAGCTCACACATCAAAAACACACTTTGCCAGATCAATGAGAACAGCTGCCATGAAGTATGAGGAGCTCCCTGCTGTAACCCCAGTTCAAAAGCCACAGAGCAATCAGGTCTACCACAGTACCCGGGAGTCAACAATTTTTGCCTCCAGTCGAGACTTCTTGGAATGGTGGAAATGGGACAGTGTTGGTGCTGCCTGTGAGCTGAGGTGTGGGGGCTGCTGCTGTGGAAATTGCCAGCCAGGAGGCAAGGAGATGACGCTGGCTGAGGAGCGCGAACTTGAGGTAGTGAGGGGAGGGCTCACATACATGGAAAGTGATCATCACAGCAAGGAGCCGCACTGGCATGCAAAATATCCGTGGCTTGGAGACCCAGCATCACTCCCAAACAACAGGGGTGTGGTTGAAGCCACATTTCTCAGAATTGAAAGACACCTTGCAAAAGAGCCAAAATGGAAAGCTGCATATGCTGCCCAAGTGCATGACATGGTTGCTAGGGGAGCTGTGATCGAGCTGTCCAAAGAAAGGATTACCAACTGGACCGACCCTGTGTGGTATGTCAGTCACCTCATCGCTCCGAATCCACATTCCACTATGACTCCAGTGAGACTTGTCTGGAATAGTAGCCAAAAATTCAAAGGAGTGAGTCTAAATGACATTCTGATGAAGGGCCCAGATGTCCTCAATTCAATTCGAGCTGTCCTCCTGAGGTTCAGAGATGGAGTGTTTGCTGCATTGGGGGATGTCGTGAAGATGTACAACTCTGTCTGGCTTGAAGACCGTGAAATGCACTTACACCGATTCCTGTGGCGAGATTCTGAGGAGGAAGAACTCTGAGAATACGCCATAACAAGGGTGAACATTGGAGACAACCCGGCTGGATGCATTGCCCAGCTTGCAATGCGAGAGACCTCCAACCTTCCCCAGTACATGTGCCTTGAGGAGGAACGGTGGGTACTGCAGCAAGACAGTTATGTCGATGATCTACTTACATCGCACAATGACCTGGACCATCTGAAAGCTGTTACCACGAATGTGGAGCATATATTGAAGGCTGGAGGATATCAACTCAAGCCATGGGTGTTCTCTGGGCAGAGTGGGAGGCAGGAGTCCCAGAACAAGCCATTTGAAAAGGTGAGAGCCAAAGACAGAACCATGGTACCTTCCTAACCAAATGGGTGACGATGAAAACAAAGCATTAGGACTTGGCTACATTGTTGAAGATGGTGAGCTTCATGTCATGACTTCAATTAACTTCTCTAAGAGGAAGAAGATGCGCCTTGGCCTGAATCTCCTCCAGGAACAGGTTAGGTCTCAGACCCCTGATCCCCTGTCAAGAAGAAAGCTTCTCAGTCAGGTGGCAGGACTATATGACCCAGGTGGTTTAGTGACTCCTGCAAAGCAGAAAGGTGCTATTTTGGTGCGTAGAGCCTTCCAAGAAGCAAAAGGGAAGAACTGCTCTGCCAAAGACACCTGGGACACAACGCTCTCAAATGGACACAGAGAGGATGCCATTGAGCTTTTCGAAGAATTTGTCCAGCTTAGCAAAGTGAGATTTGCCAGAGCATTGACCCCTTGGTGCTATGCTGGTGAGCCATGGGGAATTACATTTTCAGATGGGAGCGAGCATGCCTTCGGAGCAGTTATGTATTTAAGGTGGCCCTCTGATCAAGACCCCATCGTTAGGCTAGTGGAGTCTAAAGCCAAACTGACCCCCTTGGATCAGAAGGGTGACCCTATAAAAGCGGAGGTGTGTGGAGCTGTGTTCGCTTCTCGGCTAAAGAGGCATTTTGAGACACATAGCAAAATCAAGGTTGAGAAGTGGTTCCATTTTGTCAACAGCCAAACCATCCTTGGAGCAATCCAGCGGGAGAGTTATGGCTATCAAACTTTCTTTGCAAATCGCATTGAAGAAATCCAGAGCAATTCACAAGCCCAAGACTGGTGGTGGGTCCCTGGTCCGCAAAATATTGCAGACCTAATTACAAGAGGAGGTGGCCCCAAAGATCTGGATAAAGATTCAGAGTGGCAGACTGGCCCACAGTTCCTGAGTTTACCTGTGAATGAATGGCCAATTAAGACTGCAAAGGAGATTGCAGCTGCTGCCAGGGAAGCTATCAAACTGCAGAAGAAGGCCTTCATTGCAGCATTAACGATGGTCCAGGGAATTAGGTCAGAACCAGGAGAGGATTGTGACCAGACTGAAGATCAGAAGCAAAGACCGCACATGGGATCGGTAGCAAGGAACCTTGTGGATATCAAGCAATTCAGCAGCTTAACCAGACTCATTAAGACTATCGCCTGGATCTGGAGGGTGGCTAAAAGGTTTCTTGGACCAGGCCAGACCTTGAAAAGACCAAAGTGGGAGGCAGTCCCTTCTACTGGGATTATTTGCATCAGGGAAAGAGAGAGTGCTATGCGAGATCTGTTCCTTACTGCACAGGAGGGTAAAATTTTCCCCAGCACTACGACAGACCGGCTTGTAGTCTACAAAGAACAGGACTCTGGGCTTCTTGTTTGTGGTGGACGAGTGCAGATTTTTAAAGAAGCTCATGCTGCTGTCCCTTTTACCTGGTGACTCATAGGTGTCCACTTTGTTAGCACGGGAGTCTCATGGCGAGGGTCATGATAGAGTAGCTGAAACCCTACTGAAGATGAGAAGAAAGGCATGGGTTGTGCGAGAAAGGAGAATAGCCCAGTAGGTCATTTAGGGATGCCTTGTCTGCAGTAAGGCTAGAGCAATGAAGTGTCAGCAAGTGATGGGTGACCTACCACCAGAGAGGACTGAACCTATAGGACCTTTTGAGTACACAACAGTGGACTTGTTTGGACCTTACCGGGTCAAGGATGATGTCAAGAAGAGAATTACTCTGAAGGTCTGGGGCATTGTCTTTAGTTGTATGGCCAGCAGAGCTATCCATACTGAACTGGCAAACTTGTGTCCATTGAGGCGTTTCTGATGGCATACCAGAGGTTTACATCAATCCGGGGGCATCCAAGGAAGGTGTGGTCAGACCCAGGCACGAATTTTGTTGGTGCAAAACCAGTTCTGGATGAGCTGTATAGATTCCTGGAAGGCCAGAACAAAGGTGCTCTTGAGGAGACTGCCACAAAGAATGGGACTGAGTGGGCGTGGAAGATCCATCCGGCTGACTCTCCTCATAGGAACGGCGCTGCTGAAGCTGCTGTGTGGATCGTAAAAAGGGCACTCTTGAGCCTTGGGAAGGAGTCTGATCTGAGTTACAGTGAGTTTCATACAGCTCTTTACTTGGCGGCTAACCTCGCAAATGAACGACCAATCAATGCCAGGATGCAGAGCCGGGAAGACTGTGTCCAGTACGTAACACCAAATTCCCTCCTCCTTGGAAGAGCTTCTCAAAGTGGAGATATCAGAGCCTTTGATT
>JAMQGT020013109.1:0-21295 GCA_024447675.2 Pterophyllum scalare | reverse complement strand
GAAGAGAATGGATGGATGGATGGATTACACAGCAGTGGGGAATAAATTTCCTTACCGTATGTGCCTTCGTGAAAGTACTGTAAGTTTAAAGATATAATTCCTCCACAGTTATTTTCAGTGTCATTCACTTCAATTCAATTCAGTTTTATTTAATATAGTGCCAAATCACAACAAACAGTCGCCTCAAGGGGCTTTGTGCCAACACAATGCAGAGCACCTATCTAAATTCTACTTCCACAGAGGTCGATAGCTCATTAATAGTTTTACATCCTCACTGTGTACAAGGCTGAATATTGTGTGTCCTTTGACAAAGAAAGCATCAAATCAGATGTGCTTGACTCCCTGGTATAACTTACACATGTGCAGCTTAAGGCAAATAACCCATAAGCTGGAGAGGAATTGGCATTTTTTAAATTTTAGATCTTCTTTTAGCCTGGAAAAAAAGAGTTTGTTGCTCTATTTAATAGAATTCTTGAAAGAGTAGTTGTAAAAACAGCTAACTGATCATCTGTAGAGGAATGGTATATTTGAAGAGTTTCAGTCAGGTTTCAGAATTCATCACAGTACAGAAACAACAGGAATGAAGGTTACAAATGATCTTCTTAAGGCATCTGACAGTGGGCTCTTATCTGTGCTTGTCCTGCTAGACCTCAGTGCAACATTCAATACTGCTGACCATAATATTTTATTACGGAGATTACAGCATGCAGTAGGTATTAAAGGTACTGCACTGCAGTGGTTTGAATCATATCTATCGAATAGACTCTAGTTTGTTCATGTAAATGGGGAGTCTTCTTTCCACACCAAGGTTAATTATGGAGTTCCACAGGGTCCTGAGCTAGGATCAGTTCTATTTAAATTATACATGCTTCCCTTAGGCAGTATTATTAGAAGGTCTAGCATACATTTTTATCGCTATACAGATGAATGAATGAATGAATGAATGAATGAATAATACGTTATTAATCCCACCATGGGGAATAGATACCCAGCTGTATCTATTCATAAAGTCAGATGACATACACCAATTAGTTAAACTGTAGGACTGTCCTTATGCTTTTAACTGTCTTAAAGACATAAAACCCTGGATCACCTCTAATTTCTTGCTTCTAAGTTCATATAGAACTGAAGTAATTGTTCTCAGCCCTACAAATCATAGAAACATTGTGTCTGACCAGGCATTACCTTGGCCTCCAGTAACACTGTCAGGAATCTCGGGGTCATTTTTGACCAGGATATGCCCTTCAGTGCACATATTAAACAAATATATAGGATTGATTTCTTGTATTTGCACAATATCTCTAAAATTAGAAACATCCTATCTCAGGGTGATGCTGAAAAGCTAGTTCATGTATTTATTACTTCTGGGCTGGACTATCGTAATTCATGTGTAATTCATTCATTATCAGGTTGTCCGAAAAAGCTCCCTTTCAGTTGATCCAAAATGCCACAGCAAGCGTACTGACAAGGACTAGGAAGAGTGAGCATGTTTCTCCCATATTAGTATCTCTTAATTGGCTCCCTGTTAAATCCAGAATTGAATTCAAAATCCTTCTTCTCACATCCAAGGTATTTAATAATCAGCCCCCATCTTATCTTAAAGACCTCATAGTACAATATCACCCCAACAGAGCACTTTGGTGTCACCCTGGAGGAACTGAATGAGGTGACTGAGAAGATAGAATTCATGCTTCTCTGCTGCTGAAACTACTGCCGCCACCTGGAACCAGATAAATGTAGAAGATGGATGGATGGATGGATGCATGCATGGATGGATGGATGGATGGATGCATGCATGGATGGATGGATGGGTGGCCAGTCCTGGAGCAACTCTCAGTTGTTTACAATCTGCACTACTTGTAAATGACTGTCCTTATAGCAGAGTGATTTGTTTTTTTAAATAATCTTTAGATCATTTTAAATCCCTCAATGTGTCTGATCAGTTTGTTTGCAGCCAGTGCTTTAAGGATCATGAGCCTTGTGTTGTAATGTAGTTAACGGAGACATTTTTTTTTTTGTTGCCAAAACCCTGACTTTTTTCTCCCATGAATATAAGAGGCAGAACAGACTGGATGACGCTTTATGCAGCAATCATTCTGAACTGTTACGGCACTTAACATCTAAGCATTTCTAATGAAACACTCTTTACTCACCGGATCTGTCTGTTGTAGTCAGTGTAAGGTAAATGAAGGGAGGGGGGACCGGGGCTTTAGGATATGCCTGTCAGCTGCATTAACAGATCATAGTTTTTTTCTTTACCTGACCTTGAAATTGAGGAAATTGTGAAATCTTAGAGACCAATGCTCTGATTTGATGAAACTTGGAATGTAGGAGTCTAGTGCACTGATTGGCTTCATAGGATAAGTGCAACATGTTTGTAGTCTTTTATGTGGCTTTCCTGTCTTTCTCTACAGGCTTTTTATTTTTTGTATGACGTGATAATGTTCAGCATACTTTTCGGTTTTCTATTCACAGATTCGCAAGTTTTTGCCTGAACTAAAGCTTCTGTTCTTGCACTAAACTGGAAAAGAGGATCCTGATAGCCAACAGGCAGTTATATTTATTTGCAGACAAAGGACAGTAAAGATGCTCAAAAATGCCAAGTTCCTCACACAGCAGACAGTGATGAATTGGCGTGTGCTCACAGCTGCACAGCTGTGAACCATAAGCCCGGCCAGGTTTCCCCTCGCTGGATTGTGAACCAACCTGAGAGCTCCGTATGGCACCCCACCAAAAATTATATTATCCCAGAGTTTTCATCAGGCTCTTTTCATCAAGCTATCACAACTCTCGACCTTAGGGGAAGACATGTAACTGAGGGGAATAGCACCAAATCAACAAATCATCAGTAAGGCATTATAGAACATCCTATTTAAATCTGAAACTGATTGCACAAGTTAAGACATGAACACAAAGTATAAAACCATAGTAGACACTGGTGGCTTGAATTTCTTCACAGAATTATCGGTAATATTTGTAAAAGTGGTCAATTAGGCCAGTGCTCAGAAGTGCATTTTTCTGATGTGGCACGGTGTCAGATCTCTCAGATGTAGTCTCCTCTTCTATTTGACCTCTAAACTCCAACGTATTTGTTCCATTTTAATTCCAACATTAATAAATATCCTTTCCCTCTGCCTGATGCATAAATAACCCCTGTTCCAGTCTAGCTCTCTGCTGTCAGTTTGCCCAAGCACTCCCAAATACTTCAGAGCTTTGCAACTGTCTGCTCGCAGAGAAAAATACCTGGAAACTCAACAACCAAAGATAGCAGCAGCAGAATTATAGAGGTGATGACACACGAATAAGTGAAAAATTTCACTGAAGTTTGAACAACACTGGCATTATAAATGAACAAGTCAAACACGTATGCCTCTTTGTTATTCCAACATGACTGAATACTTTTGGCAAGCCTTAAGTGTGCAAAAAGTGTGATTTGTTAATTCAGCTTGGATCAACAGTGCATGAAAATCAGAGGGTTCAGTGTGCAATGAAAGCATGTTGCTTGACAGATTAATCCATCACCACCATGTATGCTGGACACTGAAGTGGCATCTCCTCCCTGTGGATTACTATGTGCCAATTTAGTAGCCAGTTGTGTATACTTGGAAAGTCATATTTAGAGATGCAACAGAGGACGGGAGGGTTAAAGATTACTGGGTGTTCCAAGTTTCAATTATTCCCCACTGCAATTTCAAGGCTCAATCCCAGTGACTTCTAATGGCACTTTATTGCTTTCACTGGACATGTACAGACAGCACATGCTTCAACTCACTTATTAGTGTCCCAAATGTCTAAAACCCCTCTTTGAAAACAGCAATTGGGTCATTTTATATAACCTGCAAATTTTCTTCTCAGTCACACTTTCCACCAAAGCTGGCAAACTTTTGGACAAACATGTCTTTGGCTTTACAAGTACTTATAGTATGTAATTGCAACATGGTTTACATGGGGCAATTAGGCCCAAGCATGGAGTGAAAACATCATCTTAAATGAGGGGCAGATGATGGGTGCAGAGGCTGGAGCTTTAAAAAATAATTTGGATTGAAATGGCGTAAGGTGTTGACATTGAGCTAACACTGATTTTAAGTAATGGCCACCTTTCATAGCCAGATCCTTTAATGCGCACTGAATGATGAAGTAGCTCAAGGCAAAAGCGGGTGTTCCCTGCTGGATCCATGACATGTAATGAATGTCTGCTTTTTAATTTTACATTCACTGCCTCAGAAAGGGACACTAAAAAGGAAGTCTTTAGGCTGTAGCATATGGATCTACATATCAGATCTTCTGCAGCTCTTTACCACAGTATTTTGTTAATTAAACATTTTTAAAAAACCATTCGATTCCCTCTGTAACTGTCAGGATTAGAGTTTAAATGACAGTTTAAGAAGAAAACAAATGTTATGAGTGAAAGTGTATAAAACTCTAACTATAAAAGCCCCTCTGGCAAGCCAGACCAAACCCACATACAAATGAACTCAGTCAATGTCTTATAAAACAATACAAGAGTACTGTCATTGGTATATAAAACATACAGACATTGGATGCAAGAACAGAGTTTCCCACAATCACACTGACGTGTGAACACTCTCAAAAATAAAGTAGCCTTGGATGGAGGGCAGGGTGACTGTAAACTAATGGCTCCTTTTCGGTGTTGGACGAAAATGAAGCTCCAGATGTTGTGTTACCAAACATAAGAGATCTGATATATTCATATATTGATATGGACCTATCAACCAGTATGTATACAGATACTGTATACAGATATACAGATAGCCAGTGGATATCCAGGCAAGACCTCACGTTTCAATGTGCAAGTTGCTCACTTGTTAATGTGCAATCCATTATCTTACCATCTCGAGAGTAATCTAATAATCTAAAGGCTTTAGCACTAACAGACACCTATCAGCCACAACATTTAAACCACTGACAGGTGACATGAATAATTTTGATTACCTCATTATAGTGCAACATTCTGCTGGAAGACCTTGGGTCCCAAATTTCTTTATACAAGTTTTTGATATTTCTGATAATTACACTCAAGCAGAACAATGCAAAATCTAGGGAACATGAGAAAGACTGATTTGGACTCAAAACCTTGAAAAAATCCAATTCCAATCAAGGCACCATAGGACACACTCGGATGTTCCAGTCCTTGCCCTCACTAGCACAAGGGGTGCCTACAGAATATAAGGCTGGTGGGTTTAAAGTTGTGGTATACCTGTGTATTTCCTTTACCACCAGCCCTTTAATCCTTATATGCATGGGTCACACTCCAGAAAGGCTGCAAGCCAAGCTAAGGTGACACTGATGACATCATCCCTGGGGCTTGACTGAGCCCCGCGGAGACAGAGAACGTTATACAACTGTTTTCACAGGCTGAGATGTAATTACTCCTTGTGAGTCAACTAAACTAACTGATGGGTGAAATTGTGTGTGTGTGTGTGTGGGGGGTGTTTTAAATCCAAAACCAGACAGCAAAGTCTGGTAAATTCTTTCTCTCATCCAAAGGGGTAATATGTCCCCAGAAATGTCTATATTGCAGAGTAAGACTGAGTCAGGTGTCACATAAAAGCCTATTTTTTAACCTTTGCAAACTCCAATGAAAAAGAAATTGTACTGGAAAGCTTTTCATCAGCAACCCATGTCTCCAGACTCAAAATATAGCCAGGCTCCAAAAAACATTACTGGTCTAATTCAAGCACCCAAATAAATGACAAAGAATAGACAACAAAGAAAACAGACACCAGTGCAGTTTAGGATCCTTGTACACACAGAACTGTGTGTACAAGGATCGCCTGCAGGCAATCCTTAGAGTGGGACATCACAATTAATGTTGTGCTCCTACCTCCTGAATTGATTTGCACGCCCGCAATCGGATGACAGGCAGCAGTCATAAAGAGAGGTGTTGGGAGTAAAAGCAGAGGCCTTGGAGAGGATGGATTAAGAATAAAGAGATGCCAGTAACAAGCTTCCAAACTTTCCCAGTGAAGTCCGCGCTGAGCCACGGGTTTAGATAACAGTGGCAAGGTTATGGGAGGTAACATAAGTTCACATCAGGTGAGAAGTCAAACTTACATATTGTGCATAACCCAAGCAAATAAACAATTCTTAATTGAAGCCATTACATGACTGGGCCATTCATAGCATGTTTGCACAAGCTGTTAGTAAAAGTTAACTTCCCCCATTAAATGAAAATAAGCACAAATAAACAATAATTACACAGGGCTCAAACCCTTCATATGGCTCTTGCTGCTTAGTCACGTCCTTTGAATAACTACCTTGGATAAACCCCAAAGGAACACACAGCTGAGAACCTCAGAATCTATGACTCATGAGCCCATAATGTGACAGGTTTATAATGGAAGTCAATGAGAGGGTGTATCGGGAGTAATCAGCAGTGGCACGGCTATGTACAGTAAGATTATGTTTTCTCTTTTTCTTCTCAGTGTTACCAAAGATAGCCTTGAATTGTATTTTTGTGCTGAATCTAATGGAATAAGTGTCATTACAAGGGAACCATTAGGCCTTGAAGATGGTGTTAAAAGTAGATAGGCAGCTGTGTTCAGATAGAAATACAAAATTGCTCCTGAAGTGGTTGCTGGAATGAGACAAAATCTCTTGACACAGGACCATTTAGGACCTAGGTGTGATCTTGATAAAACATGATATACTCTTTACAAGCATCCACAACAGGATTATTGCACTGTAAAGTGTCTGCAGCAGACAGCAGATTTAACTCAGTCTACATAGTGCAGGAACTAAAGGGAAAAAAAGCCCAATGAATTACTTTGCTGCACTATTTGGAGCTTTTCTGCTGTAAGAAAAGTCGGACATTTTGCACATCCTTTGCACTGCTATGGCATATATGACCTGACACAGGTGCTGCATTTTTCTTTTTACAAACCAGCATGACACATGGGATAAAAATCTGCAGCAATACGTAAATGCCCTGTTCTTGGTTCAGTTCAGCATTGCTGCAGATTTTTATCCCATGTGTCATGCTGGTTTGTAAAAAGAAAAATGCAGCACCTGTGTCAGGTCATATATGCCATAGCAGTGCAAAGGATGTGCAAAATGTCCGACTTTTCTTACAGCAGAAAAGCTCCAAATAGTGCAGCAAAGTAATTCATTGGGCTTTTTTTCCCTTTAGTTCCTGCACTATGTAGACTGAGTTAAATCTGCTGTCTGCTGCAGACACTTTACAGTGCAATAATCCTGTTGTGGATGCTTGTAAAGAGTATATCATGTTTTATCAAGATCACACCTAGGTCCTAAATGGTCCTGTGTCAAGAGATTTTGTCTCATTCCAGCAACCACTTAGGAGCAATTTTGTATTTCTATCTGAACACAGCTGCCTATCTACTTTTAACACCATCTTCAAGGCCTAATGGTTCCCTTGTAATGACACTTATTCCATTAGATTCAGCACAAAAATACAATTCAAGGCTATCTTTGGTAACACTGAGAAGAAAAAGAGAAAACATAATCTTACTGTACATAGCCGTGCCACTGCTGATTACTCCCGATACACCCTCTCATTGACTTCCATTATAAACCTGTCACATTATGGGCTCATGAGTCATAGATTCTGAGGTTCTCAGCTGTGTGTTCCTTTGGGGTTTATCCAAGGTAGTTATTTCAAAGGACGTGACTAAGCAGCAAGAGCCATATGAAGGGTTTGAGCCCTGTGTAATTATTGTTTATTTGTGCTTATTTTCATTTAATGGGGGAAGTTAACTTTTACTAACAGCTTGTGCAAACATGCTATGAATGGCCCAGTCATGTAATGGCTTCAATTAAGAATTGTTTATTTGCTTGGGTTATGCACAATATGTAAGTTTGACTTCTCACCTGATGTGAACTTATGTTACCTCCCATAACCTTGCCACTGTTATCTAAACCCGTGGCTCAGACGCGGACTTCACTGGGAAAGTTTGGAAGCTTGTTACTGGCATCTCTTTATTCTTAATCCATCCTCTCCAAGGCCTCTGCTTTTACTCCCAACACCTCTCTTTATGACTGCTGCCTGTCATCCGATTGCGGGCGTGCAAATCAATTCAGGAGGTAGGAGCACAACATTAATTGTGATGTCCCACTCTAAGGATTGCCTGCAGGCGATCCTTGTACACACAGTTCTGTGTGTACAAGGATCCTAAACTGCACTGGTGTCTGTTTTCTTTGTTGTCTATTCTTTGTCATTTATTTGGGTCTTGAATTAGACCAGTAATGTTTTTTGGAGCCTGGCTATATTTTAGTCTGGAGACATGGGTTGCTGATGAAAAGCTTTCCAGTACAATTTTCTTTCATTGGAGTTTGCAAAGGTTAAAAAATAGGCTTTTATGTGACACCTGACTCAGTCTTACTCTGCAATATAGACATTTCTGGGACATATTACCCCTTTGGATGAGAGAAAGAATTTACCAGACTTTGCTGTCTGGTTTTGGATTTAAAACACCCCCCCCCCCACACACACACACAATTTCACCCATCAGTTAGTTTAGTTGACTCACAAGGAGTAATTACATCTCAGCCTGTGAAAACAGTTGTATAACGTTCTCTGTCTCCGCGGGGCTCAGTCAAGCCCCAGGGATGATGTCATCAGTGTCACCTTAGCTTGGCTTGCAGCCTTTCTGGAGTGTGACCCATGCATATAAGGATTAAAGGGCTGGTGGTAAAGGAAATACACAGGTATACCACAACTTTAAACCCACCAGCCTTATATTCTGTAGGCACCCCTTGTGCTAGTGAGGGCAAGGACTGGAACATCCGAGTGTGTCCTATGGTGCCTTGATTGGAATTGGATTTTTTCAAGGTTTTGAGTCCAAATCAGTCTTTCTCATGTTCCCTAGATTTTGCATTGTTCTGCTTGAGTGTAATTATCAGAAATATCAAAAACTTGTATAAAGAAATTTGGGACCCAAGGTCTTCCAGCAGAATGTTGCACTATAATGAGGTAATCAAAATTATTCATGTCACCTGTCAGTGGTTTAAATGTTGTGGCTGATAGGTGTCTGTTATGCTAAAGCCTTTAGATTATTAGATTATCTCGAGATGGTAAGATAATGGATTGCACATTAACAAGTGAGCAACTTGCACATTGAAACGTGAGGTCTTGCCTGGATATCCACTGGCTATCTGTATATCTGTATACAGTATCTGTATACATACTGGTTCATAGGTCCATATCAATATATGAATATATCAGATCTCTTATGTTTGGTAACACAACATCTGGAGCTTCATTTTCGTCCAACACCGAAAAGGAGCCATTAGTTTACAGTCACCCTGCCCTCCATCCAAGGCTACTTTATTTAAGTGTCACACGTCAGTGTGATTGTGGGAAACTCTGTTCTTGCATCCAATGTCTGTATGTTTTATATACCAATGACAGTACTCTTGTATTGTTTTATAAGACATTGACTGAGTTCATTTGTATGTGGGTTTGGTCTGGCTTGCCAGAGGGGCTTTTATAGTTAGAGTTTTATACACTTTCACTCATAACATTTGTTTTCTTCTTAAACTGTCATTTAAACTCTAATCCTGACAGTTACAGAGGGAATCAAATGGTTTTTTAAAAATGTTTAATTAACAAAATACTGTGGTAAAGAGCTGCAGAAGATCTGATATGTAGATCCATATGCTACAGCCTAAAGACTTCCTTTTTAGTGTCCCTTTCTGAGGCAGTGAATGTAAAATTAAAAAGCAGACATTCATTACATGTCATGGATCCAGCAGGGAACACCCGCTTTTGCCTTGAGCTACTTCATCATTCAGTGCGCATTAAAGGATCTGGCTATGAAAGGTGGCCATTACTTAAAATCAGTGTTAGCTCAATGTCAACACCTTACGCCATTTCAATCCAAATTATTTTTTAAAGCTCCAGCCTCTGCACCCATCATCTGCCCCTCATTTAAGATGATGTTTTCACTCCATGCTTGGGCCTAATTGCCCCATGTAAACCATGTTGCAATTACATACTATAAGTACTTGTAAAGCCAAAGACATGTTTGTCCAAAAGTTTGCCAGCTTTGGTGGAAAGTGTGACTGAGAAGAAAATTTGCAGGTTATATAAAATGACCCAATTGCTGTTTTCAAAGAGGGGTTTTAGACATTTGGGACACTAATAAGTGAGTTGAAGCATGTGCTGTCTGTACATGTCCAGTGAAAGCAATAAAGTGCCATTAGAAGTCACTGGGATTGAGCCTTGAAATTGCAGTGGGGAATAATTGAAACTTGGAACACCCAGTAATCTTTAACCCTCCCGTCCTCTGTTGCATCTCTAAATATGACTTTCCAAGTATACACAACTGGCTACTAAATTGGCACATAGTAATCCACAGGGAGGAGATGCCACTTCAGTGTCCAGCATACATGGTGGTGATGGATTAATCTGTCAAGCAACATGCTTTCATTGCACACTGAACCCTCTGATTTTCATGCACTGTTGATCCAAGCTGAATTAACAAATCACACTTTTTGCACACTTAAGGCTTGCCAAAAGTATTCAGTCATGTTGGAATAACAAAGAGGCATACGTGTTTGACTTGTTCATTTATAATGCCAGTGTTGTTCAAACTTCAGTGAAATTTTTCACTTATTCGTGTGTCATCACCTCTATAATTCTGCTGCTGCTATCTTTGGTTGTTGAGTTTCCAGGTATTTTTCTCTGCGAGCAGACAGTTGCAAAGCTCTGAAGTATTTGGGAGTGCTTGGGCAAACTGACAGCAGAGAGCTAGACTGGAACAGGGGTTATTTATGCATCAGGCAGAGGGAAAGGATATTTATTAATGTTGGAATTAAAATGGAACAAATACGTTGGAGTTTAGAGGTCAAATAGAAGAGGACACTACATCTGAGAGATCTGACACCGTGCCACATCAGAAAAATGCACTTCTGAGCACTGGCCTAATTGACCACTTTTACAAATATTACCGATAATTCTGTGAAGAAATTCAAGCCACCAGTGTCTACTATGGTTTTATACTTTGTGTTCATGTCTTAACTTGTGCAATCAGTTTCAGATTTAAATAGGATGTTCTATAATGCCTTACTGATGATTTGTTGATTTGGTGCTATTCCCCTCAGTTACATGTCTTCCCCTAAGGTCGAGAGTTGTGATAGCTTGATGAAAAGAGCCTGATGAAAACTCTGGGATAATATAATTTTTGGTGGGGTGCCATACGGAGCTCTCAGGTTGGTTCACAATCCAGCGAGGGGAAACCTGGCCGGGCTTATGGTTCACAGCTGTGCAGCTGTGAGCACACGCCAATTCATCACTGTCTGCTGTGTGAGGAACTTGGCATTTTTGAGCATCTTTACTGTCCTTTGTCTGCAAATAAATATAACTGCCTGTTGGCTATCAGGATCCTCTTTTCCAGTTTAGTGCAAGAACAGAAGCTTTAGTTCAGGCAAAAACTTGCGAATCTGTGAATAGAAAACCGAAAAGTATGCTGAACATTATCACGTCATACAAAAAATAAAAAGCCTGTAGAGAAAGACAGGAAAGCCACATAAAAGACTACAAACATGTTGCACTTATCCTATGAAGCCAATCAGTGCACTAGACTCCTACATTCCAAGTTTCATCAAATCAGAGCATTGGTCTCTAAGATTTCACAATTTCCTCAATTTCAAGGTCAGGTAAAGAAAAAAACTATGATCTGTTAATGCAGCTGACAGGCATATCCTAAAGCCCCGGTCCCCCCTCCCTTCATTTACCTTACACTGACTACAACAGACAGATCCGGTGAGTAAAGAGTGTTTCATTAGAAATGCTTAGATGTTAAGTGCCGTAACAGTTCAGAATGATTGCTGCATAAAGCGTCATCCAGTCTGTTCTGCCTCTTATATTCATGGGAGAAAAAAGTCAGGGTTTTGGCAACAAAAAAAAAAATGTCTCCGTTAACTACATTACAACACAAGGCTCATGATCCTTAAAGCACTGGCTGCAAACAAACTGATCAGACACATTGAGGGATTTAAAATGATCTAAAGATTATTTAAAAAAACAAATCACTCTGCTATAAGGACAGTCATTTACAAGTAGTGCAGATTGTAAACAACTGAGAGTTGCTCCAGGACTGGCCACCCATCCATCCATCCATGCATGCATCCATCCATCCATCCATCCATGCATGCATCCATCCATCCATCCCATCTTCTACATTTATCTGGTTCCAGGTGGCGGGGGCAGTAGTTTCAGCAGCAGAGAAGCATGAATTCTATCTTCTCAGTCACCTCATTCAGTTCCTCCAGGGTGACACCAAAGTGCTCTGTTGGGGTGATATTGTACTATGAGGTCTTTAAGATAAGATGGGGGCTGATTATTAAATACCTTGGATGTGAGAAGAAGGATTTTGAATTCAATTCTGGATTTAACAGGGAGCCAATTAAGAGATACTAATATGGGAGAAACATGCTCACTCTTCCTAGTCCTTGTCAGTACGCTTGCTGTGGCATTTTGGATCAACTGAAAGGGAGCTTTTTGGACAACCTGATAATGAATGAATTACACATGAATTACGATAGTCCAGCCCAGAAGTAATAAATACATGAACTAGCTTTTCAGCATCACCCTGAGATAGGATGTTTCTAATTTTAGAGATATTGTGCAAATACAAGAAATCAATCCTATATATTTGTTTAATATGTGCACTGAAGGGCATATCCTGGTCAAAAATGACCCCGAGATTCCTGACAGTGTTACTGGAGGCCAAGGTAATGCCTGGTCAGACACAATGTTTCTATGATTTGTAGGGCTGAGAACAATTACTTCAGTTCTATATGAACTTAGAAGCAAGAAATTAGAGGTGATCCAGGGTTTTATGTCTTTAAGACAGTTAAAAGCATAAGGACAGTCCTACAGTTTAACTAATTGGTGTATGTCATCTCACTTTATGAATAGATACAGCTGGGTATCTATTCCCCATGGTGGGATTAATAACGTATTATTCATTCATTCATTCATTCATTCATTCATTCATTCATCTGTATAGCGATAAAAATGTATGCTAGACCTTCTAATAATACTGCCTAAGGGAAGCATGTATAATTTAAATAGAACTGATCCTAGCTCAGGACCCTGTGGAACTCCATAATTAACCTTGGTGTGGAAAGAAGACTCCCCATTTACATGAACAAACTAGAGTCTATTCGATAGATATGATTCAAACCACTGCAGTGCAGTACCTTTAATACCTACTGCATGCTGTAATCTCCGTAATAAAATATTATGGTCAGCAGTATTGAATGTTGCACTGAGGTCTAGCAGGACAAGCACAGATAAGAGCCCACTGTCAGATGCCTTAAGAAGATCATTTGTAACCTTCATTCCTGTTGTTTCTGTACTGTGATGAATTCTGAAACCTGACTGAAACTCTTCAAATATACCATTCCTCTACAGATGATCAGTTAGCTGTTTTACAACTACTCTTTCAAGAATTCTATTAAATAGAGCAACAAACTCTTTTTTTCCAGGCTAAAAGAAGATCTAAAATTTAAAAAATGCCAATTCCTCTCCAGCTTATGGGTTATTTGCCTTAAGCTGCACATGTGTAAGTTATACCAGGGAGTCAAGCACATCTGATTTGATGCTTTCTTTGTCAAAGGACACACAATATTCAGCCTTG
Source organism: Pterophyllum scalare (assembly GCA_024447675.2). Taxonomy (NCBI): domain Eukaryota; kingdom Metazoa; phylum Chordata; class Actinopteri; order Cichliformes; family Cichlidae; genus Pterophyllum; species Pterophyllum scalare. The sequence goes on along the minus strand of JAMQGT020013109.1, from coordinate 7,667 downwards.
TACACAGTGAGGATGTAAAACTATTAATGAGCTATCGACCTCTGTGGAAGTAGAATTTAGATAGGTGCTCTGCATTGTGTTGGCACAAAGCCCCTTGAGGCGACTGTTTGTTGTGATTTGGCACTATATAAATAAAACTGAATTGAATTGAAGTGAATGACACTGAAAATAACTGTGGAGGAATTATATCTTTAAACTTACAGTACTTTCACGAAGGCACATACGGTAAGGAAATTTATTCCCCACTGCTGTGTAATCCATCCATCCATCCATTCTCTTCCGCTTATCTGGGGCCAGGTGTAATCCGTCATATTAAATTTAAATTGTTATTAAGAAATGAGCAGACAAAATATGTTTTTCAGGGAATACTGTTAAATGTTCAGTTTCTATGTCATATGTCAGAAAAAGATCCAGAGAGTGATTAAAGTGGCAGGTAGGCTCATTTACATTTTGAGAGAAGCCAGCTGAGTCTAATAATAGATTAAATACAGTGTTGAGACTATCATTTTCACCATCTAAACGGATGTTAAAATCACCCACTATAATTATTTTATCTGAACTGAGCACTAAATCAAATAAAAAGAGAAATCAGATAGAAACACTAAATAAATCTAAGACTCAGACTTGGAAATGAATGAAAACTCTCTCTGGGTTTGGGAAGATTGCTGCTACTCCTCCTCCTCAGCCTGTACTTCGAGGATTCTGACAATTAGTATGCTGGGGGTGTTGATTCATTTAAACTAACACACACACACACACACACACACACACACATATATATATATATATATATATATATATATATATATATATACACACACACACACACACACACATACTAAACAGAGACAAGGCGGTTGAACACCTTCTCTACAAAAATAGTTGGGCAAACTCCCACACACCCTCCAATGTCCTTAAGAAGATAAAGACCTGGTCCACTGTTCCATGGTCAGGGCAAAAAGCACATTGTTCCTCCTGAATCCAAGGTATGACCACTGGGTAGACTCTCCTCTCATGTACCCTGGCATATATCGTCCCGGGAGGCTGGAACACACTCTCTGGTCCCCCTTCTTTAAAAGGGGAACCACCACCTCGGTCTGCCAGTCCAGAGATGTGGTCTCCAACTTCCCTGCAACATTGCAAAGGCATGTCAAAGAAGACAGTCCGACAACATCTAGAGCCCTGAAAAACTCAGGATGAATGTCATCCACCCCAGGGGCCTTGCCACCAAGCAGTTGTTTGAACTACCTCAGTGACCTCACCCTCAGTGATTGGTGAGTTGTCCCCCTCATCCTCAGGCTCTATTTCAAGTGCAGAAAGTGTGTGAGTGGGGCTGAGGAGATCCTTGAAATATTCCTTCCACTAGCTAATTATATCTTGTTTCAAGGCTAACCAAGTATTGCTCCATGGCCTCACCCAGAGCCAAAGGCTTTGCTTTAGCTGCTGCCAGAGCCGCACTCTGCTTGGCCTGTCGGTACCTGCCAGCTCCTTCCAAAAGGACAACTTCTTCAACTTGATGGCTTCCTACTCCTCTGGTGCCCACAATCAGGCTCGAGGATTGCTGCCAGAATGGGAACCAACCCTGCAACCACAGCTCTGTGCAGCTGCCTCTGCAATGTAGGTGGGGAACATGGTCCATTGAGACTCAGTGTCCCCAACCTCCCTCTGTTGAATTTCTGTAAGATGTTGGACTTGAAGATCTTGCAGACCCAGACTTCTGCTAGACATTCCCCGCACATCCTCACTATACACTTGGGCATGTTAGGCCTTCCAGCATCCTTCCACTCCACCTGATCCAACTCATCACCAGGTAGTGATTAGCTGACAGCTCTTCACCCAAGTGTCCACAACATGCTGCCAAAGATCTGATGATATGATTATAAAATCAATCATCTACCTGTGACCTAGGGTGTCCTGATACCACATACACTTATTAACAGCCTTATGCTCCAACATGGTGTTTGTTATGGACAAACTGTAGTTAGCAGAGAAATCCAATAACAGAACACCACATGGGCTATGATCAGGCAGGTCTTTCCTCCCAGTCATGGCCCTCCAGGTCTCACTGTCATTGCCCACATGAGCACCAAAGTACCTCAGTAAGACCAAAAAAATAAAAATAAAAAAATCCTCCAAGAACCCACCTATTTCATAAGCGGTAACTCTTGAAAGTGTGGGTGTCAAAGTGCATGCATCTACAGTCACGAAAAGAATGCATACGATACGTGACCTGCATGGGAAGAGTGCCAGGAAAAAGCCGTTCATGAAGAACACTAAAGAAAAAGCACTTTTGTCAAAGAACACAGACGCTAAGATGTGAAATAATGTGCTCTGGACAGACAAATCCAAAAGTTTGATCCAAGAGACCGATAGATGATTATATGTGTCCCACGCTTTTTTTGAGACCTTGGCACATGTGATGCAGATGAATAATTGTGGGTCACAACCACCTCCAGGGGACAACCCCCACTGGGGTTTAAATACCTGGGTCTCTCCATCTTTTGGTCTGAGAACTGAAGAAGCCTTTTTCATGAGAGCTGAAATGTCTTCAAGAAACTTGAAGCCCAGTCGCCTTTTTCAAGCTCCAGAGACTAGTTTTCATGCATATTTGTCACACTTAAATGTTTCAGATCATCAAGCAGATTTTAATATTACACAAAGATAACCCAAGTAAATACAAAATACAGTTTTAAATTATGATTTATTATTTGCATTTATTAGGGGGAAAAAATTATCCAAACCTATGTGTCCCAGTGTGAAAAAAATTATTGTCCCCTAAACCTAATAGCTGGTTGTGCCAGCAGCAAGAGATGCAATCAAGTGTATGTGATAACTGGAAAATGAGTCTTTCACACTGTTATGGACAAATTTTGGCCCAGGCTCTTTTTTGCAGAATTGCTTTAATTCAGCATGTTTAAGGTCATTCCAAAGCATCTCAATTTGATTTAACTCCAGACATTGACTTGGCCACTCCGAAACCTTTATTTTGTTTTATTTTATCCATTTAGAGATGCACTTGCTGGTGTGTTTCGGATCATTGTCCTGCTGTATAACCCAAGTGTGACTGAGCTTCAGGGTGTGAACAGATGGCTAAACATTCTCCTTCGGGGTTTCATGGCAGAGAACAGAATTCACAGTTCTATTACTTTTTCACACAGGCCCAGGTAGGTTTGGATAGATTTTTTTCTCTTAATTAATGAAATAATCATTTAAAAATTGCATTTTGTACTCACATGTATTATCTTTGTCTAATATTAAAAGATGTTTGATGAGCTGAAACATTTAAGTGTGACAAACATGCAGAAAACTAAGAAATCAAGAAGGGGGCAAATCGTTTTTCTGTTGGTGCTGCATTACTGTGTGCTCATTTTGAGAAAACAGAAAAGAAATTTTGCTTTCTCAAATTCAATTGCTGTTTGCATGAGAACAATTCCTGCTCATAATTAAACTTTTGAGTGTATGAAAACTCAATTACTCACTAAGAACTAGGACACAAATATGACTTTTTCAGCAGGTTTTGAATTTACATGTTGCTGTACCTTTAACCTTCCTGTTGAAAAAATGCTTGTACTTGTATTTAATTTACGTGCATGTACTGTAATTACCAACAAAGGCATTATCCCCCTTTTTTATTATTTTTACTTTTTAATCTGACCCAGACATTGTGGTATTTACCCACTCACTTCTCTGTTTATTTGTTGTCATGCCAGCTTTTTATTTACACTTTATGGAAGGCAACGTCAGGATTCATTAGTGTCATGAGAGCCCCTTTTAAAGCGTCTTCAAAAAACACTGAGAAATGCAAGTGGATGAGAGGACAGCATGCAAAGAAGTGTGAGAAGGAAATGGGTGCACGGAGGCAGGCCACTGAGCAAACAGCAAGCAAGCACCACATGCAAGACTCGCTCCAACAGGTCTGATGGTCTGAGTGTGCTGTAATGATATACTGTAAAAGCTAATTTAGTGATTGAGAACAGAAGCCGTGTTCACCCCCCAGTCCTCGGCTAACAGAGAGCACTGCCGTCTGTTTGGATAGCGCTCTAAGAGGTTGTTGTGCACACGCATGCTTTTGATGGCAGCATCAGCAAGCGAACCACTGCTGCTGCTGCTGCTGCTGCTGCTGTGCAACAGTTTGTGATTTTTATATTAAAAACGCACTTTAGACACGGGAGGGGACAGAAAGCCACTTCTAATATTTGGAAGGAATTTTTATTGTTCATTATTTTCTTTTATGAAATATTGCAGCAGAACGCCTGGGGAGATGTGGGATCTTTAAAAAAAAACTTCAAAAGACCAGTTGTATTTTAAAATAATTAAACTAGTATCACAATACATGGCACAATCTAAAAGGGCTGCATGAGCATATAAATAAGCGATATATGTTTACTGCTCACCCAAAATGAGGACAGGCAAATTTCACAAGTGCAGAAAGGATATTTCCACCCATAAGCCTTATGTAATGTGCAATAAAGTACACAACTGTGGTTGCATCCATCACTCCCACCTATGGGAAACATCTGTTGGAGTGTGTAGAGACAGGGTGAAGGTTAGTCCAATGGTGAGACATTCCAGTCGGGATACAAGGGTGTGGTAGATGCTAGGGCCCACATGCACCCTCAAAACAGGAGCGACAACAGAAGGGATATCCCCCCACTATTTCCATCCATTCTGTGAAGTGATGAGAAGCATGGGATCTTGAATGGTGAAAGGCCAGAGCCGGTCATAATTGCTGTCCCTGCTGAGGCGTGGAGGCGTAACCTCTCATTTCCCTTGAATAATGTCCCTGTTTTGGACTGCAAGCCAAAGAAAGTGGCAGTTTCTTTCACAGAGGGTTTGTGGCTCAACTAATACACTCAGCTGCGGCTTTATGACCGATGAGCCCGAGGGCCAGGCTCCCGAAACTACTACATCCTCTCAGCATCTTCCCTATGCTCCACAAGGTTCAACATCAGGTTCTATATTAACAAACCTTCAGAGATTCCTCTCAGAGTGTTTCTAACTAATTCTAGCAAGGACTCTGGGTATAAAAGTGATTCAGGAAAAGTCTCAGAGAAACTCTGAAGAGGAAACTTCCGTAGTGGGGTTGTGAGGTTGACTGTATTGCTAGGTATGGCACATCCTTTACAAAGGTGTGATTTGTTTTTCAGCCATAAAGGAAAAAAAAAATGCAATCTTAGTCATGATGGAAACAGACTGTAAAGTGAAACTGATAGATCCAATCGCAGCCATATGACAGCCCACAAACATGGGCCGGGACAATTTTAAAAGAGATAAGTGGCAAATCTTTGGACAATTCGGAAACAGCAGACATGGTTGGTTCTTATGGGGCAAGTTCAGCAACCTTTTTAAGTGTTTTCTTTTTTTATTTAACATATCAGATATGATTAATTCTATACCTGCAGTTTTTAAAGTACAACCCATGGGTAATTTCTTTCTTTCTTTCTTTTTTATTTATTTATTTTTAAAGCTGGCTGTCAATTACAGAGATTTGCTTCAGACAATGCCTGATGTCTAATGTATGCATATAAGCTTTTGGCTACTGCACTCATTGACAGTAGCAATATGTAGGGCAAAAGAAAAAAAGAGCTGACAGAAATGAAATGAAATAAAATGTCAGCATGAGTAGAAGAAAGCCTAAGTAGCCACATAAGAAGAAAACATGTTTCCCTTTTTGTTTGCTTAAGAAATGAAATGAACTTCATTTAAACATTTCTTGAGAATCAGCCTTGACATTTGTTCATGTTGCAGAAGCCCTAAAGCTTGCTGCATGGAATTAAAAAAACATTAATCATTGTGAATGTATTGGCTCGGACTGGTTTAGAGACAGCGGCTGCCTTCAGCTCCTACTTTTTGTGTTTTTGGGGAGGAAGTTGCTTCTTCTGCTTCTTCTGGGTAATAAGCTCACTCATCCACTCTTCCTTCATTTTTGCTCTCCCCGTGACCCCCACAAACAGCTGGGAATGTTTAAACTTCAAAGAGCAATGACGATTTTCAACTGCATATTTTCAATGTTTTGCTAATTTTCAATTTTTGCACGTGGCTGATATTAATGATGGAAGTCCCATGAGATTTTGTGGCAACCCTTTGTGGTTGAGTGCTGAGCATCCAAGCTAACTGGGAGCAGGACGGCAGGGATCAGAGAAGCTGAGAAACAAGCGAGAGGCAATGGAAGCCAACAGTCTTTTACTGCAAGACTGTTGAGCTTGACATGATCTGTTTATAAGAAACAGGAACAGACAACGAAAGGCTCAGATGGGCCCAGATGAGCTGCAATCAACTGCACTCACACAACATTACTATTGCATTGTCTAAATGATGTATGCAGTGGAAACAAACAAACAAAAAAGACTGGATTATTATTACAGAAATATCCTTTAAAATAAACTCAGCAACAAAAGCAGACAAAACAAACAACAAAAACTCCTTTTGGGGAAAAAGCTCAGCATTTTTCACAAAAATCCTTCATTAGATTGTTTTATAGCTGCTGCTGACTAAAGGCCAATGCAATTGCTTTGCTACAGAGATGATCCCAACTGGCCAAATATCTACAACATTCTAGTTTTTACTGACAAAAATAATGAGCTTGTTTATAAAATGTATTTTACTATTTATTATAATAGCCCTACAAAATCTGAAAATACTGTAAGCAAACAGTGGAAAATTATGATTTCAATTCATTCTGGTACTTAATTTCTAAGGTTGAGAAACAACACGCTATTGTGTTCCTGACTGTTATTCACATTTTTTACCCACTTATGCTAAAAGTGCATGAATTTATATGTTCATATTTTTGTAGGGTACTTATGCAGAACATTTTTAAGGATTCCACATAACCAATAGTCAGTTATTTTGTTTATCTAAGTGCCTCATTGCGGGGTTTTGTGTTTTTGGTGCTTGGATATGTTCACAATAAGTACAGAAGTATACAAAACCAAGCAGATGTGGATGTTGTTTGGACCTCGTGGTCACTTTGGGCTCACTTACTGCAGAGAAGGTAGCTTCAAACAGTTTTACCCTCAACAATGTATGACACATCTGGAAAAAGAAGAAACATGAGAAGGTCACATTTATTTTTATCACCAAGTGGAGACGGTCCGAGAGCGAGAAGAGGGCTTCCACAAGTGTTTGTGAACTCCTGATGAGGTAACTGATGTAAACTAGGAGCACGGGATCAAATTCCCCTAAAATGGAAACAAAAAGGCAAATAAATACACACTCATCAATCAAGACAAAACATTTTATTTAAAACTTCTCAGATAAATCCATACTGCATATTTGAAAGATTTATGGTATTTATATTTGTAACATTCTGCTCCTACAATGTATCTTAAATATTTCTTAAACATTTCAGTGAACAGTTTCAGTGAACCACAAGACAGAAGATAACAGCTGTGATAATGTAAACAGCACTAATGCTAATAAGGGACCGTAGAAAAGGTATTAGCAGGGAAGATGTGACCAGAAACGGGAAGAAGTGAAGTAACAGTAGTTGTATTTAAAGGATCTTATTTCTTGCCTAATTTCACTAATTTCACTCCTAAAATGTATAGTGCCTTGCGAAAGTATTCGGCCCCCTTGAACTTTTCAACCTTTTGCCACATTTCAGGCTTCAAACATAAAGATATAAAATTAAAATTTTTTGTGAAGAATCATCAAGTGGGACACAA
>JAMQGT020013108.1:0-13747 GCA_024447675.2 Pterophyllum scalare | reverse complement strand
CTGACTGAAACTCTTCAAATAAACCGTTCCTCTCCAGATGATCAGTTAGCTGTTTTACAACTACTCTTTCAAGGATTTTTGAGAGAAAAGGAAGGTTGGAGATTGGCCTATAATTAGCTAAGACAGCTGGGTCAAGTGATGGCTTTTTAAGTAGCCATTTAATTACAGCCACCTTGAAGGCCTGTGGTACATAGCCACAGATATTGTTTTTGCAACGTCACACACCGATTCAATATTAATTTTAGTGACCTCCGATTGGCGTAAACGGGTGTCATTACTGCCGACGCGAATAACGATCTTACCAAATCTACGATTAGCCTTAGCCAGCAGTTTCAAATTTCCATGAATGTCGCCTGCTCTGGCCCCAGGAAGACATTTGACTATGGTCGCTGGTGTCGCTAGCTTCACGTTTCTCAAAACAGAGTCGCCAATAACCAGAGTTTGTTCCTCGTGGGTGTGTCGCAAGTGGAGAAAAACAGTTAGAGACGTGAACAGGTTGGTGGTGTACCCGGGGCTTCTGTTTTGGACTACGCTTCCTCCTCACAGTCACCCAGCCAGCCTGCTTTCCCTGCTGCTCGGGATCTGCTGGGGGAGAGCTAACGGCGGTTAAGCTACCATGGTCCGCACCGACTACTGGGGCCTGGCTAGCTATAGGATTTTCCAGGGTGCGGAGCCGAGTCTCCAATTCAGAAAGCCTGGCCTCCAGAGCTACAAACAGACTACATTAATTAAAAGTACCATTACTGCTAAAGGAGGCAGAGGAGTAACTAAACATGTGACACTCAGCAGGAAAGTGCAGGAGGGAAAGGAAAGGAAGCCATGCTGTTAGTGAGTCCGCTAAGAGCTAAGCTACTAGCTGCGCTAAGCTAGCGAATTTCTAAAAAACCAATAAAGTGAATAATGAGATTACCGGTATTTAAGCAAAGAGTGTGCTCTATATAAAGCAGGTGAAGATTACAGTGAAATATGCAATTATCCAGATAAATCGACATATACAAATTAACCAGCTAACAGGCACCAAAACACCACTGTGCTCCGAAACAGGAACAGGAAGTGATACAATACCGCAGTGAGAGCCAACACCAAGTGACAGCACCACCAGGAGATGCCAGTGCCCTAGCACTGGCACAAGCAACACCAATTCAGGGTGGGCAGCAAACAGGAGGGCTATACCTTGACCAACCAACAGAAGGTAGCCGAGTCATGCTCAAAGTTGTCCCTGTCCAGCACCATCATAGTGCCCAAACTGTAGATACCTATGCAGTATTAGACACTGATTCTGAGAGAACCACAGACTTCGACTCCAGGTGACACCAGAAACTCCAAGCCTACACCAAGACACCAAGACATCCAAACCCTCTCTGGTTCTATTGTATCCTTAGCCATCTCCCCCAGAGTTAAATCCAGGGTCTAATACAGAGCAACCAATACCTTTACAGCCACTTCTCTTGATCTTGCAGATCATACGTACCCTATAGACCCTCTCCAGAAGTACAGGCATTTAACAGGGCTCACGCTCAAGTCATTCAAAAAAGTCAGCCATTGTTTCTCATAGGCAGTGACCACCCTCACCTCATTACTCCTACTGAGCCTGTCCAACTAGGCCCTCCGGGAAGCCCCGCAGCCATCCACATTGGGCTGGACACTACAAGGCCCAGCCAGTGTCATCAGCCAGCTGTCCCAACCATGGCAGTGCCTGTTTACATCCAACTCACCTCAGGTAAGTGTACTCATGAGAAGTGTAGAGAGACTATGGCAGACGGACATTATTCCAGTTAAGACAGAGGAGGTAGTAAAACACTCTTACCGATTCTACGTAGTGTAGAGAAAAGTGTTCAGATAGACCTAGATTCAGTGGCCAGCTACTCCAACCAGCATCCAGAATGAACGTCATCTTCAGCAGCCTGGGCCAGAGTGAGTATATGTAGAAATTAGGTGCTCTTATTGGATCCTAAGAGGTCACGAAGCTGTATGTCAGAACTTGTGCAGAGTGTCGTAGGTGGTGATCCCGACTCACTGTCCCAAGAATGACAGACCTTCCCGTTGCTTGTCTCTGCCTACATAAACTTGCCTTCTATTCCATGGTCATGGACTGTTTTGGCCCATTCAAGGTAAAACTGGGACACCGTGAGGAGAAGAGATAGGCAGAATATTCAAGTGCCTCACCATTAAATACGTACACCTGCATGTCCCATATAGACAGTGACTCCTTTCTTATGGTACACCAAAGGTTCATCTCCCACAGAGGTACCCTTGTTGACCTCTATTCAGATCAAGGTATTAACTTCAACGGTGGAGAAGGGGAGCTGTGAGAAGCCTTCCCATCCATGACTCCAGACATACCAGAAATCATTACAAATCCCCAAATTACCATGACATTGATGCCCATGATGATTCTAAGTAAACTTAAACCAAACTGTATATAAGAATTCCCCACTTGCCCTGTGGATGGTTTTTGTCCTACAAGCTTGTGTCCTCTACCAGAGACCTAGGAGTTTTAGGGTCCTACACAGTATCTTAGCTGTTCCTAGGACTGTGCATTTCTGAACAGAGATCTCAGATGTTGTTCCTGGAATCTACTGGACTTAGTCTTCCAGTTTGGGGCTCAGTGCCCTGAGTGTTCTCATTACCACAGGGACCACTGTTGCCTTCACCTTCTCACCTTCTGCCTCTTCTCCAGCTCTTCTCTCAGCCCTTGGCAGTTGTAGCTTTCCTAGCTGCCTCTTCATGATTCCTATTTACCTGTGGGTAAAAGGTACTTGTAGAATGTATGAAACGTTGCCTTCTGGTAGTACAATCCCCTCAGTTCTGACTACCTTCCCTCTCTTTGTTACCATCCAACTAAACTTCTCCAGTTTGAATGACATTCCAATAGCATTGTTGTAGATCCTAATGGTGTGGATCAGTGAATCAATGTCTCGTTCACCCCTGGCATACACCTTGATGTATGCCCCAGTCATGTACTAAGTCTTGTGTCTGTTCATCTTAGCCAATATGATACCTGACAGGAGCTTCCATGTGGTGCTGAGGCAGGTTATTGGCCGGTAGTTGGATGGGACGAGTCCATTCTTAGGGATCAGGGCTATGTGGCCTTCGATCAGCCATTCTAGGTGTGTCTTATTCATTAGCAGCTGCTTCATTTATGCTGCCAGGTGTTCATGGAGTGCAGTTAGCTTCTTTAAGCCAGTAGGTGTGAATCATGTCAGGGCCTGGTGTTGTCCAACTCTTCATATTTGAGACTCTTTCTTGAATGTCTGCCACTGTGATGGTTACTGGAACCTGTTCAAGGAGATTGCTGTTGTCTGCTCTTAGATCCATCAACCACTGAGCATTGTTGTTATATGTTGCATGCTTCTCCCATATGCTCTTCAAGTATTGCTCCATCTCCAGCCTTGGTGGAGGGGGTGTTCTCATATTGTTACCTTGCCTCTGAGAGTACAACTTGGATGATTCAGTGGAGAATGTCTGGTTTATTTCTCCAACTTATTGTTCCAAATACAATCCAACCAACTAAAGGCTTCACCTGCAAGACACATACAGTGTTGAGACACATAAGTGGTGCTACAGCTTTTGCAACTAATTACGTTAATTGGCAACAGGTCAATAACATGATTGGGTATAAAAAGTGCATCTTAGAGAGGCAAAGTTTTACAGATGTAAGATGGACAGAAGTTGACCAATCTGCAAAAAACTGTCTGCAAATTGTGGAGCACTTTCAGAATTATGTTAATCAACATAAAATTGTGAAGACTTTTATCTACAATATATATAATATAAGATGATTTTGAATCTGAGAAAATCTCTGGACAAAGAGAAAAAAACAATACTTGAGTTTGTGATCTTTGGGACCTCAGATGGCACTGCAATAAAAACAAGCACGATTCTGTCTTTGACAGCATTGCATGGGCTCAAAAAACAGTTCCATCCATCCAGTTACTCACTGCTATCTTCTCTGGACCAAAGCTTATTTAAAATGGACTGAGACAAAGTGGAAAACTGTTGTGTGGTCAGAAATGTGAAATTTTGGGGTGGAAAAACATGCACATCTGGAAAGGCACCATCAATTTTAAAAGGTATATACAGGTTTTAGAGCAACATACGAAAGAGAATTAGGGCCACCGAACACAAAAGGGCAGTCTTCTAGAATTGTGACAATTTCAGAATTCTGGGTGTTTTTTCAGAATTTATATTACCAAACAATTTATATTTATTTATATATGTTATATATATGGTATACCATTTTCAAAATATAATGATCATCTCTATACTATTGTTTCAGACCGTTAGCCTGGATTTACACATCAGTGTTGTCAATCAACCTTAATTTGAGTTACACATCACCAGGTCTTTGATCTCCTGAACAGTTGTATTGTTTCCAGCTACACAGGTAATGTTGTTTTATTAGATTATTGCAGTGATTAGAATAAACATCTTGTCAATAGAACAGCCTGGTTAAGTTTAAACATACTAAATTCAGACAGGTGTCTTGGGGGTGAAGCCCTTTTTTAGTGGGTTGGAATTTTTCTGGCCCAGAAGTGTATGCATGGCAGCCATATGGAGGGTGAGGGGGGGACTGATCGGACCCACTGTTGAGTGCTAACAAAGTTTGACAATGTTTGTCTGGATGTCAGTGTGCCAATTTTTAGGGAAATTCATGAACATGCTTTTTGGGTGATTTTCTTGGGACAGGAGCAATGAGAAGAGCTAAATAGTGCTCTTTACCCATTGACATAGGTAACCTGATGCTGCTGCTTTGGTGCATTTGTTATTTAGATAAAAAGTCCATGTGGTTTGAGTTAGCAGTTCCATAGTGGATTTATGAAAGAGCTGTGGTATAAATGTATCTGCTGGATGCTCCATACAGTACACTATGCTCCATGTACACAGGACCACAATTTAAATTGATTTACTACCATAAAAGTACTCTAAAGACTTAGTAGTGAATCATTCATTTATCTTTGTTTTAAAATCAAGGAAGTAGAACCTTCCCAGTCACACATAATGCAGTATATCATTAATTTGCCTTGGATGCTGAGGCACATTTAGATGCTTGATTTATTTTTCCTTTACAAAGTAGCCATGTATGCTACAGAAGCCTGATTGCTCTAGAGATGGGGTCAGGGCATGCTGCTGCCATTCTGGGCTTGGCTTGCTCCCCTCAGTTTGAGATCACGCACAGCACATAATGTGTTTTCTATTTCATTTCATCCTGGGTAAGAGGAGGGGAGAGAGAGGATAGCAAGAAAGGCCTTTCCGTGTGCAGCCTCATAATGCTGTGGTTTTCAAATCTGGGGGCCCATCCAGGCCATGAAAGAGATTCTGGCTAGTCTGTCGCAGCTGGTGGCTTGAGAGAGCTTCCTCTGTCGCAGGGACTCCTGGCCAGCCGTCATCAGTATTCCTGAGGAAGAGCTTCCTGTGCGTCGGGGGTTCAGCTCCTGGCCCTGGCACCCCCCTCCCCCCTCACTGGTCTGCACTGCACACATGGTTCATCCTCTGGCACAGCATCACAGGGCCCATACACCGCACCCTGGCTTGATCTCAGCTGTGAGCTCCCTGTAAGAGAGGAGAGCACAACAGTTCATCCAGCTCTTCAAAAGTAGCTGTGCACTGAAACTGTAAATCAGCTCCTGCTTATTTTTTATTGCTGAGTTTGATTAAATCCCCTCATCCAGCTCTTGACATGTAGATTGATGTTGAAATGTATTCAAAATTAAGCGTACTTTGTGATTTAAATCCAGTGATCCATAACTCTATGGTTTGGGGGAAATTTCTGTTCTATTTTCAAAGCACTGAACATTACAGACTCGGCTACCTTGATGTATTCTTCCTTGGCTTGCGATATGGTGAGCTGTGATTTTAAACATTGGCCTGATGTGCCAAGCCAAACTGAAGCCGATGTCTCTGCCAGCTCTTCCGCTGTGGTTCGCTCAGCGCTCCCCACCAGCCTTTGATTGGTTGGTAAAAATTACCCCAAAGTGTCAGAGAGTGCCTTGAACTCAAACCATGAAGCCATGAAGTGTACATTGTGTCACACTGGGGGAAAGGTTTTAAATGTCACCTCTAAGCTCTAAATTGTATGTTTCTTTTTCATTATTACAAATTACGGCAGGAGCAAGAAAGAGGTTGCAAGATTCTGGCTTGCTCACCAAAAACCAGTTCACAGGACAGGGAGCTGGATTGCACTGCATAACATCCACCAATGAGACAGATTAAGACATAGCCCTGTTTTCCAGAAAGGCTGGAATGTGGCTTAAAATGTAAACAATAGGAGGATGCCCTGATTTGCTAATCATTTGCACCCCATATTTAATTGAACTCTGTACAGAGAAATGGTATGAAATGTAAAGAAATTGAGAAATGTGATAGGGGCATGTTAATCATTGTTACATCCGCTCATGTTTTTTGTTTTTTTGTTTTTTTTAACAGCACTCCATAACAACTTGGGAACTGAGGAAACCACTGTGGTACATCTTGCTTGATGCAGGATTTCAGCTGTTCAAAAGTTCAGGCCTCCTTTCCCTTTTTGTTTTACAGTGCGCCAAAGGAGTCTTTCACAATGAGCCCATGTTGTAATATTTATAAATGCTTTAGTTTTATATTGTGAGATGTTATTCCATTGAACCTTTTGCCCAAGCAGTCTAACACAGGGAGGACAGCCCCTCTCCATCTTAACTTCAGACTCAGCCTCTTTAAGATGCTCTTTTTTATAACCAATCATGCAATGCACTTGTTGCTTATTAGCTAATCATTTCTGAGATTTTTTTTTTCAACATTATGTAACTTTTAAAAATAAATTTCTTTCTGTTGCCCCTTTCTCAGCTCTTGAATTATCTGTCAAGTTTGGGTTTGAACATTCAGTATTTTCTCTTTGTACCATTTTCAGTTAAAAGTAGAGTTTAATGATTTGTAAGTCTTTGCATTCTGTTTTGGTTACATTTTACAAAACATTGTGATATTTTTTTAGAAACAGCATTGGGTTTGTTAGTACTTATTTCTGCACTTCTCAGATGTCCCAGCCTGCCTCTCTTCTTGCCTCACTTATTAGACTGTGTCCCTCTGCATCATCTTCTTTGCTCGTTTTCACGGGACGCCAGCCAATAACAGATTCTCTGACTATAGGATGCAGGAGAAATGGCTGGCTCACTCATTCCAACTGATTGTTAAAATGTTGAGCTCAACAAGCAATGAGGTGCTGGCAAGTATTTGTGCCGTCATCTGCAAAATAGCCAAAGACGATGTGAATATAGTAATCCTCACTGATTTTGGGGTCGTCCCATCGCTGGCCCAAGCTGGCTAACACAGTAAGAACACTTCATTGCTGGAGACAAACAACAGGGCTTTACTATTCGTGAACACTGCTGTTATTGTCAATATACATATACCGTCTTTACGCTGAGTTTAGTTGCTCCTTCCCCTCTCGCTGCTGTATAAAACCAACTAATGAGAGGTGCATTAGCAGATATTGGCAGGGCTCTCTTGCAGAACCTGATGTTCTGTACATTGTAAAAGCTGCTCTCTGGGATCTAATAGTGCCTTGTTTTTCTCTCTAGATTGATGACAGGCTTCATCGCCATTTAGCTGAGGCCATCACCCACACTGCATGTGTGGCAACAATAGGGGATCATTCGGTGAGGCTGGAGCCGTGGCCCCATTTGTGCATTACCTTAAGTCGAAAGATGGCTTTGTCCAACGGAGCACAGTCATGGCACTGTATCAACTGTCGAGGGACCCCAACAACTGCATTACCATGCATGAAACAGGAGTAGTTAAGGTCAGTTACAGTACTGTTGTACCTGGATTTCTGATTCCATATTAACGCTTTTTTGGTGGATAAAAATATAGCCATTACTTGTGGTTTATTTGGTGTCTTTGAGCATAAATCTAACACAATTGCACTAAGGAAAGTCTGCTTTGCTCTCCCACCGCACTTGTTTAACTGATGTGTGAAAAACACTTGAGTAATAAACTTTGAAAAGCTGTGACTATTTTCAGAGCCTTTGACCGATGGAGCAGAAACAAAGTGGGTTTTATTCGACGGCGGAAACATGACTCCACTTTCTAGCCGTCATGGGAATTCAGAAAAGCAAACAGCTCAGTGTGTGCTGAGTGCCATTTCTACGGTAGACCCTAGATGCCATTACAGCACAAGTCAAAGGGCTGTAGCTGGGGGTAACTGTTGCTAAGGACTGTTCCTGGACATGAGGGTAGAATGCAGCAGTGATATGGTTCAGGCCAAAGAGTGGGGTCAGAGCTGGTCGAGACTTACAGAGAACAATGTTTTTTTATGGTCAAGTTTTTCCTCCTCTGTCAGGCTACATCCGCCAGCTTTCCTCATTGTGGCAGTTGTTTGTCGGCTTCC
The DNA here is from genome assembly GCA_024447675.2 of Pterophyllum scalare. Taxonomy (NCBI): domain Eukaryota; kingdom Metazoa; phylum Chordata; class Actinopteri; order Cichliformes; family Cichlidae; genus Pterophyllum; species Pterophyllum scalare. The sequence goes on along the minus strand of JAMQGT020013108.1, from coordinate 5,388 downwards.
AAAAGGAAAAAGCATTTTTTTGTCTAACATTTGAGCCTGTCAGGCTGTTTCCACGCTCAGCTCCAAAGACTGTTTATGTTTATCTCTGCAAGTGATGCAGAGATTCTGTATTAAGATTACACTGTAACTGATGTCTTGTCACAGATGATCATATACCCATAGTTCAGCATTTTGGGAAAACATTGTTATCTTCCCCTCTAATTCAATAATGTTTCACAGAGTGATTTCCACATGAAAAATGTTGTTGTGGCTATGACTTTCAATCCCACTCATATATATATATATATATATATATATATATACATATATATATATCACAGTTGTTATATGTTAATAAATGAATGAAGTGGTTATGCCATTGCAGCCAAATATTTTTCCCATGTTCATTAAATGGTCTGCTTTAGCTTGATTTGCTCTTACTGTGTATGCGGTTCAGCACTATGTGGTTCAACACTAGCCATAAGTGGTTAGCTGGACTCAACAGTGGGTGTTCCGAACAAGTTATGTCCAATTTGCAAAAGTTGTTAAGCTGAATGCTTTTTGTAGTTCAAGCCACGAGAAAAACTGGACAAACCCTCTCTTTTTTTTCTGCTCTCAGTGTGCGTGTGTCTATATTTGACATTCTAGTGTGAGAAAATGGGTGTATGTATGTGTATAATTCAAGAAATACCACCCTTTTTAATCTGTCTCTATGTTTGCCCTTATTAATGTACCAGTTAAGAATTGCAACACTACTCCATAATGTATTTTTGGACTTTTAAAGAGCTTAATTACCAAAGGCCACATAACTGCACCAGCATTGCATTTGTTCTTAATCTCAGACACGGAAACACAGCACAGGCAGCCTCATTGTTCAGTGCGGCCGCGGTCTTAGCCAGTCTGGACGTGGGAGGCTGATACTTACCTGAGCGACCCCAAGGAAACATTACAGTGTGGGAGCTTGTCAATCTGAATGTGCACTGCAATGCTGCGCTTCATGATACACAAGCAGCTGCTAGAAAGAATGTGTTAAAACAATATCTCTAATGGTTCCGAATGAACTGGGGGGGGGGGTTATCGATTTATTGGTGCAGGGGTCTGTTTTTAATTTATAGCCATGTGTAAAATTCTGGTTTGCCTCTTATATTATTGCAACTGTATATCAAAGAGTTTTTCTGTGCCTTTGAGAAGCTCTCAAAACATGTGCAGTGTACAGTTTCACATAAGCAAAAGTCTCTTCTACTTCACTTCATGGTGTATGGACCAGTCCCTTAAGATTCACAAGGGAAATTAAGCACTAAGAAGAATGTATTTCACACTGGAAAACACATTAATGACCCATCCTTGTGTTTTTATTGTCTTAACCCCAAAAAAGAAAAAAAAAAGTCCTCTAATTTATTTACTTTACTCCAAATGTGAAATATTTTAAGTAAACGACTTTAAAGCATGTTAGCTAATTTCTTATTTTATTTATTTCTGTTGAATGTGTTGGATGAAATCAGACCTTGTTTAAGAAAAGGAATTCATGTGTTTTCTCTCAGAGCAACATAAAGAGAGCTGAATCACCCTCACCATTTGATTTGACGGCCCCTCTTGGTATCTGGCAGTTTCATATGGGATGTGCTTCATTTGGTGTCACACGTAGAATCAACATGCTTTCACCCTGTGCTTTACATCGCTTCCAAGGGACTGGGGATTGTTTGCTGAAACCATAAATCCTTGTAGACAGCTTCAGCCAGCTATTTGCACTAAAGAGGTTCTTTCATAAGAAAAGCTTTGTGAAGTAAATTGATGAAAATTACAAAATGCGACTGGTAATTATTGGTAATTTTCAACTGAAAGCATTCCAAAGCGTAGCATTTGCCAGGTCCTAGTATGTAGTATTTTAAGGCTTTTACTAATCTAAATGAGAAAAACGTTTGCTCTTTGTTGCCGTGAGTACACTGCTTCACCCGCATGGCGTGTTTTCATTTTTTTTCCTTTAACATGCTTACAGTTTGTTTTGTTTTTTTCAGTGAAAGTGTGCAACGTGGCTGTGGGGGTCAAAATGAATCCAAGTTGAGCATCACAGGTTTACTTCTGCAGTTTCCTCCTGGTTCGTGCGAAACATGCTTTTTGTGGGTGTGGCGAGCCGATGACACAGGCCCGTGTTTTGTTATGACCGATGTGTTTTTGACAGCAATGAAGCGTAATGTGTTAGGACGTTCGACTTAAACCTCCACCCCTCATGTTGTGTTCTTCAGGTTAAGTATTCAAAATGAAACGTCTGCCCTGAAAGTGAAGAATTTGAAGAGTGCCCTCCCTGATTTTCCTCTTGCTCTTTGGAGACAGAAAAAGCAGCTTAACGGTCTCTGGCTCAGTGGAGGCTGCAGGGAATGTTATTTACCTTGACTTCCCTACCCGCTTCCTCTCAACTCAGGAAAACAGTGCTGTCTGTTTGTGCCGTTTGCCTCTTCAGTGGAGTCTGCAACACTGAAAGGAGGAATGGTCGGTTGGGGGATGCTGGTGAAGCTGTAAGGTCTGGCAGACCTGGCACAGGGGAATTTGAGCCTCAAATCCCACCGGCAGGCACCTTCCAGCAGAGCACACTTAACACCATGACACCTCCATGGGTGATAGAATGTGCATACACATGCAACAATATGTGCAGCCCTCCCAGACTGCACGCCTGCTCCTCCCACACCTCATCTGGGGAAGGGGGAGCACAGTCCCCCAGCTCCATTCTTGGAGGTCAGGACTCACTGGAGCTCTCTGAAGTGCAAAAAGCTCACAGTTCAGTTTTAAAATGTGCACCAAGTCTTCATGTTGCCACACTCAGGGAATATCTAACAAGTGGCGTATTATATTCCTCGAGATCTCAGCTGGGAAGGAAAGCGTGAGCGAGAGAGAAGGGCAGTAAAGAGAGACAAGCTTATCTTATCCAAGCTGTGCTCTTCAGGAGACCTTTTTTGGCAAAGTCTGAATAACATGCCATGATGTTGGCAAAAATGTTGCCTTTGGCACTTCACAGGCATCCTCTCTTTTCACAAAAGAGACTTGTTTGGTGAGCTGTATGTTTTCTGTGGATGTAAGTTTGCCTTTGGAGGTGTTTTGGATGCTATTTAAAAAATCACATAAAACTGGAGGGCACATGTTTCACTCACACTCCTCGACACTAGTTAATTGAGAGGAATTGACATCTTGGGCTGCTTTTTCCACAAAATGATGTGGTTATAAGTAAAGGAAGAGCAGCAGTCTCTCAGTTTTTAACTGGACTTGCAGTTTAAGTTCATAGCCTTTTCGTGCTCGTATCCACAAGCTGGCTCACCCCATCTTTCATGTTTTCCTTTCACTGTTTGTCTTTGCCTTGAAAATCCTGGGAATGCCTTGTTTCTGCTTCTTTGCTAACCACAGTGATGTGTGGAGTGGCGTCTTAAGTTTGCACGTAACACAGAGAAAGGTCAGAACGTGTTTGTAACGCATGCTTTGACATGCATTATAAACACAATGGTAACCTGGGCGGAAAACAGATTTGGGTTTGCGGTGATAGGGGCTGAGCTTCCACCTGGAATGAAGTATGCAATAAAAATCAAGCTTTGCTTGCTTGAGTTTTGGATAAGAGGCAGACAAGAGGAGAAAGAACTTGAGCAGATGGAGATTAGCCAGAAACTTGTAAGGTTGATTGGTTCTTGGATCATTTCCTTTGGACAGTGACAGTCTAGATATTGACCTCTGTGCTGCTCCATATCAACAGGGATGTGGCATATGAAATCAGGGGGAAAATCCAGATGGTGTCCAAACACACCACTTAAGCCTGCTGCTACACACTGTTTGTTAAAGAAATCTCTTTTTTTTCTTTTTTCAAAATCCACCAGAGACCAAGACTTTTATATATGGACCTTAAAAGTGCCTCAGACTTCTCAGTAGTGTATTTATCAAGGCTTCGTTCTGTTTAGGAGCAGGGAGTCCTTAAGTGCTTAGCTGAGGGATGTAATGTTGCCATTGGTTCTTTATCTATATAAACAAGCCTATCTGGAATAATTAGAAGCGTGTTTCAGGAAACCTCAGTGGTACACCATTGTGATTTTACCACACAGCACATATTGTCCAAATCTAGATTCATCCACTGAGCCAGAGTATTTATGCTTAGATGTGCTTTTATTTTGATTCAGCCCCACAGCTGCCCCACAAACATAATGAAGTGATTTTACTGAAAAAAAACAAAAAAAACATGCCACTCTGTGGTATTCTATATATCCAGTTTGTTCCTTTTTGCTTAGTATAATAAGCAATAATAACTCTTTGAACATACAAAAATATTTTAAATGTCTAATTTTATATAAGCGAAAAATAAACTTCCAAACTTAGAGATTTCTGGAGAGCTCAAAACCTTGTTCTGCAATAAGATCTAACGAGATCCATTATACAAGCCACTAATAGTCGGATATAATCTGACCTTTGGAGCGGCGGAAAGGCTTTCGAATGGTGTGGTTCATGCTCAGGTTTTTAATGTTGGGTCTATCCTGCACAACTTGCATGTGAACAAACTTACAGAAGCATGTGCACATGCAGCTGTAACCCCTCTGCTGAGGCATGGTTTGGAAGTGGGATACACACACATACACATGCACATGGGGGGAAATATGCCAGTGCCAGTGGAGGCAGTCATAGCACAGCCACTGCTTTGCAGCCACCACTGGTCAGAGGTGGTGTGCAGATATTCCTGCTGACATGGAAATATTAGGAGGAAATTATTTATATGGGCCCTGGATGTGTTTTTTTTTTTTTTTTCAAAGTTGGATTACTCTGCTGGATGTTTTTCCAAAGGTGTATTAATCAAGTGGATGTTTTTCCAAAGATGTAACAGTCCACTGGATGTGGCTCACTTAATGCTTTTCTACTGTTTGAATTCAATTTTGAGAAACACCTTTTTAGGAAATGGGATTTGTTGGGAATATATTCCTGCTGCTGGCTGTAAGCTCTGTCCTGTATATTCCCACAGCCACTGATCCACATGATGGGCTCCTCTGACGAGGAGCTTCAGGAAGGTGCTGCTCCATGTGTGCACAACATCCGACTACTGTTCATGGCTAAGAGGAACGCTGAGTTATTCACTTAAATACTGATCACATCAGCACCCCTGGATATTCAAGAGGGACTATACAAAACCCCCATAACAGCACAACCTGTCTTGGTGAACAAAACCCCCATATACAGTGCCTTGCGAAAGTATTCGGCCCCCTTGAACTTTTCAACCTTTTGCCACATTTCAGGCTTCAAACAAGATATAAAATTTGAATTTTTTGTGAAGAATCAACAACAAGTGGGACACAATCGTGAAGTGGAATGAAATTTATTGGATGTGTCAAACTTTTTTAACAAATAAAAAACTGAAAAGTGGGGCGTGCAATATTATTTGACCCCCTTGCA
>JAMQGT020013107.1:0-11923 GCA_024447675.2 Pterophyllum scalare | reverse complement strand
GTGTATTATAAGAATAGCACCCTCTAAAAATGAAATTGCGCCCTCTTGGCTGCTGATGGACATAATCTTGCATTTTATTAAAGGTATAATTAATAGAATAATTAAAAGTTTATAAACCAGAAGAACACTGCTCAGTAACACAAATCAGACAATCACATGGCAACAATTCAGTGCCTTTAGGCAAGATTTAAGTGACTTTGAGCAGGGAATGTTTGTTAGTGCCAGATGGCTTATCTGAGAATTAGAATCTGGTGGGATTTTCTCACACAACCATCTCCAAGGTTTACAGAGAATGGGCTGAAAAGGAGGAAATATCCAGTGAGTGGCAGCAAATAACAACTCATTACAACCAAGGTAAACAGAAGAGCATCTCTAAACACACAACACACTGAACCTTGAAGCTGATAGGCTACAGCAGCAGAAGACCATGCCAATTGCCACTGACAAATGCTGGTGCCCCCCCCCCTTCTTTTTTTTTTTTCACACAGCTTCACAGTTTGCTCCAGTTTGTTTTGAATCAATAATTGTTCCAAAATATTTATATGATTCAACACAATCTGTGTTAATCTTAATGAATGGGACCTCTTTTGTATGAGTACTTTCCCTGAAATTAGTGATAATGTCTTTCGTCTTAGATATGTTTAATTGAAGACAGGGCTCACCACACCATTTAACAAAAGTGTCAAGGACTGAGGCGTCTGTACGGTCTTGTTTTCATGCCTGCTCTTATACACATTTGTTCACAGGATAAATAATAATGGCAAGAACATGGAGCTAGATCAGGAGAAAACTTTATCTGAGAGATTTCTATTTATTCTGACTCTTTCAGGCATATTTGTTTAAAAGTCAAAAATGCAGCCCACAAGACTGTTATTAAGGTCAAATTATTCTAAAAGCCAGCTGATTAAAATATGAAGCTAAACTGTGCTGAAGACCAAAGAAAAATCAATAAACATTAGTCGAACATGACAACTGTGGCATCATCTCTCTCTCTGTGTGCCTGTAAGCAAAGTGCATATGCTCAGTTTGCCTTAAAATCTCTTACCTCACCAGTTTTTCACAGATTTTCATCAAGACTGGTGAAAGCGCAACTCTTCTGTTCTTATAATAGACTGATGGATTAATATTACAGAGACAATAATGTGCTTTTAGATCTTTTAGATCTAAAATTAGAACAAATTTTAATATTTATTTATTCATATCCTCATGGTATTTATGCATAAAATGGAGCAATCATTGTTAAAGGAAGCATACTTGAATATAATAATCTGTAAAATAACCATTGTCAAATAATTAAAGTAGGGTAAGAAATACAGTATCTCGCTGAAGTATACTAGAGTAAAAGAATAAAGTAGCAAGATAATCTTCATGAAGTAAAAGAAACATCATTATTATTAACAGAGGAATAAAAATGTCACTAGTATTACTAATTACAATGACATTAATAATGAGTTGATAGAAACTTACCATGCTCTAGAAGCCATAATTTTAACATCAGTATGTAACTAGATTTATGTGGTTATAACATTTGTATTAATGAGTAGTTAGAGGTGGCGCACTCTCAATGCCACCACATGGGGCTCTAACAAAAATCCCAGATTTGAACTTCAAAATCACCCATAAAACCAAAACACACTAGATTTATGCAGTCAGTCTGCAGCCATCCTTTTTCTGACAGGCACTGACCCGGCAGAATGTTACAGTCTATCACATTTATTCCTAATTTCCTAATTTTGTATTCAGCTCAACCTTTTGGCCTACAATAATTTACAGAAAAATAAAAACATTTAGATTTCAGAGATCAAACTTCTCCAATGTTTTCATCACTATTTAACTTCCACTTGCTCTGCAGACGTTTAGTGTTTACAGCTGTGTTACTATTATCATTATGCCATTTTATGTTTTTGATTTTATTGGTATGTCGCTGCAGGTGACATGTAGAAAACTGATTTGAATTCAGTGTCACTGCTATAAATAAAATGTACACAAGCTTCAAATTCCATCGTATAGCCCGAGCACTGACCGTGAATTTGCTGTCTGCTTTTGTATCTTTTTATGAAGGAGACTCGGTGGAAACCAGCCGAGGTTTTAAGATGGTGTGGGGGTACAGAGTTGACACTTGTCAGCAAGTGGTGCTGGTTAGTTTGGTGCCCCAAACACACACGTTTATGCACACACACGCATACACAATTTATGAAGATGGATTCTCAACATAGTCTGTCTGCATACATGTACCCAAACCAAAGAGGCGAAAGAACACAAAAACAACATTCATTTATCTACCTTGATGCAGCCATATGTAAACCAGCATGCAAGAAATTATTGCTCAGTCAGAGCATATGTGTGCAGGTAGTGAATGACAAGGTTATCCTGGACAAAGCACTCACTGTAACCCCTTTTCTGTGTCAGAGTTCATTAGTCATAAAAACCACTGGAGTGTATCACAGAAAAAACAAACAAACATTGGGGGTCAATCCTGTCACCAGATGTCATCATTCTCATCCTAAATATGTAGTCAGTCATCCTTCAGTTATACTAATTTACTGTGAATGCCCTTCTCTTCTTTATTACTGTGAATGCCCTCGAGGCATTCACAGTATTGTTGTTGCATTTTTTTCTTCCGTACGTTTTTCGGTCGCTAATAACTCACTAATAACTCAAAAACGCTTTAAGCTACAGAAACGATTCTGGTATCAAATTGTTCAGCTTCTTCAGGACATTTATGCTATTACTTTTCTAGTTCCAGGCTTTTCGCAATGATTTTATATTAATATTTTTATTTTATTTTTTCCCCATTCAAATGAATGGGGAACGTTTCAAATCCTTTTCAAATTCTTTCAGGCTTTAAAAGCTAATAACTTCAGCATACTTTCAGCTAGAAACACCATTTAAGCTTTAAAATAAAGCCACGTCTTTCAGCTATTCAGCTATTACTTCTTGTGTTGATATCTTTTATGGTTTTTGAACAGTGACAGCTTAAGTGCAAGGATGTTTTTTTCACCCTTTTCAGACTTTATAATGGGTGTGTGTTGCGTTTTGCTAGAGTGGGAGCCTAATTAGTAGAGTGCGAGACGTCAAAACTTTCAGGTGGAAAATTTATTTTTAAACTGCCGCTGTGTCCACACTCTTCACTCTACAGCCATCATTTTATGCTCAAAATGTAGAGCTGCTTCTCTACTTTCAAACAATGTGTTTCTCAACTCTGTCAAATGTACACTTTTTAAACTGTGAGGCTTCAAGCAGAGGGAGTACCTTCCAACTCCTTCATTAACCTCCATAGTAATTTCAGAGAGCTGATTTTCTCCAAAGCAGAAATGAGCACCTTTTTTAAACTGCTCCCACGGCCACACCTTTGAGCCCAGGAAAATAAATATTACACCATTGTTTAGAGCAGCTCCTTGTGACGCTCACAGTTCAAAAATTATGTTGATAGCAGCTAAGGCTTTTGATTTAGAAGCACTTGTTTGACAGGTGCGCCCAGTCAAATTTGACAGAGACTTGGCCAGAGTGCATACACCTCAGCAGGTAGGCAGTGCACCTGGCAGGTGTTTTCAGTCAGTGCATTTAGCAGCATTCAGCTCCACAGAGCTCTCTGCAATATGTATGCAGTGCAAACCTGACTGTGTGTGAGACTCCTGTTGGCTCAGTGGTAGAAAACGTCACCATGAATGCAGAAGAAACAGACAGCACAGGTTCAAGTCCTGCTTTACTCCAAGCTTTCAAGGCTTTCTGTTGAGCTGTGAACTTGTGATATTTATTGATATAATATTCATTCTCTCCACAATTATTGCCAATAATTTATCGGCACTGTTTTTCTCCTTCATGTTTATGACAAAGACTCAGTGTGTTTTCATTTCTTCAGCTTTCTTTTGACACTTTGAATCTTTTTATATTCATTGGCATTTCAGCAAAGTTCAGTTGAAGAACATGATCTTCTTACTTTACATGACTCCTGTGCTCACCCTCGTGGTTACCCACTGGTGCTAAAGCATTAATGACACAATGTTAAATCACCATGAACTCGGATAATGGACAGAGGTCATCAGCTGCCATAGCCACCTCAGTCATGATGGCCTGTTTCACCCATTTCAGTATCTTATATGGTTTTTCTTAAACGCCAGTGGAAATGTAATCTCAGGCTGTTTTTATGCCCTTTCAGCAAATTGACTGCAACTTAATCCCTTTTTGCTGTTTTGCGCTTCAAATACACGCTCAGCATTTTTTCTAACTACTTTAAATCTTTCAGCCAATCAGATTTAGGCTCTGAAGCATTTTAGAATTTCATGAATCAGATTGTTTTAATTTATTTAGAATGCTTTAACACTGTAAATCTTTTGAAATTCTTTGATACTTTGCCAAGCTGCAGCTCAAACCATAAGAGCTTTTGTGATGATTTGCTAATCATGAGCACTCCTACTGGTTGCACACAGAAACTGCACTTTATATTTAGACACAACTTAAACAGGTGAAGTGGCCAGAGGTCATCAGCTGCCACAGCCACCTCAGTCATGGTGGCCCGTTTCACTATTTTTTATGCTTTTTCTTAAGCTGCAGTGTAAATGCCATTTCACACTGTTTTGATGCCCTTTCAGCAAATTGACTGCAACTTAATCCCTTTCTTGACAATTTCAGCTGTTTTGCATTTCAAATACATTTTCAGCATTTTTTCAGCTCCTTCAACTCTTTCAGCCAATCGGATTCAAGCTCTGAAGCACTTCATGGCATTTCAGCTCCAATCATTCAGCATGGGGCATTCACAGTGCATTTTCTATGGGAAATGCATTTTTCTAGTTCCCAAATACAGTACTACACCAGTGTACGAATGCATCTTTTCATTCAAATTAACATAACATTTTTAAACATCAAAGTAATGAGAATGCTTTAAAATAGTCAATGCATCAAAATTTGCATTTCCCAAATAAGAGTTCTTCTTAGTGTGGACTGGAGTGTGTCCCATCAAGCACTGTTGCTTATCCGTCATAAAAGTGTCAAACTGTTAGCTCCTCCTTCATTCTGATTGTCCTGTAACACTCTATGAATGTCCTGTGAGTCAAACAGAGAAAGAGAGACACAGACAGGAATGAGAGCGAGAGAATACCCAGTGAGAATACTACTGTACATGATGTTGAATATACAGTTGTAGTCAAAAGTTTACATACATTCATCATGTGTATGAATTCATCCATTCATACACATTTCTTCCACCTATCCCTTTTTTGTGTGTGTGTGTGTGTGTTTTTTTTGGGGGGGGGGGCTGTTCTTCTTCCAGGGTGGAAAATGTTTCCGTCAAGAAGAGTGGTCAAATATTCACCCAGAATTCAGCCAGAAGCTTGTAGATGAGTGCCAAAAGCATCCTGCTGAAGGTGCAACTTGCTAAGGGACATTTAATCAAATATTACCGGGGGTGTTATGTGTATATTTGAGCCTGGTGATATGGTATGATTGACTGGTGAGTCAATATGTAGAGACTTACCACAAGTTTGTGGTGTGTACAAGTCTCCATCAGCAACTGAATGGAAGGATGCTGAGAGAGAATGGAAAAGGGGACATGGTCCTCAGGATCGTATCCCAGCTCTCTGAAAACTCGCACCAGGTTCTACAGGCCAGCAGATAGTATTAACATCAGAGAAGAGTTTAGTGTTATGGTTAATAATTATGCTTATGGTCATTGTTCATGGTCTTTGGGTCTTGGACACTTGATTTCAAGTTTTTTTTTACTATACTATATGTATCAAATCCTTTGAAATGCCCGTATTCTACAATGCCACAGAAACAACAATTGACAGATTTTCTTCAGGGGCTTGTACCTTATTATGTTACAGTACCCCAATCAAAAAATTTGTGCCCTAATTTATTTTAAAGTTAATTATGTATGAATCTCCTGTAGCTATACAAATTACAGTAGTAATTTCCCTAATTAATCTAACCAGCCATTTGTTGTAGTTGTTTTTTGTATTAATCTATTTTATTAGCTTAGTTGGAATTTTCATAGCCATATATACCTCAGTCTGCTCCTCCTGACTCGGGCCACAGGAGAGAAGGTGGCTTTTGTCTTTCATCTTGGTGATTTTGTGGCAGATGACAGAAAGGAGAGCAGGGATTGACACTTCCTGCTCCTCCCTAAAAAAGCTCGATGCACGAAGGGTCTCTTCCTTATAATCTCCATCAAGTTCAGAGGAGGTGAGATCTGTATTCTCTTCCATGGTGGGCATAGACTAAAAAACCAAGGCACAATGATAATGTAAAAAACATAATGCTTTTACAATGAATTCCTTTTACTGTTTTTGTACAAACTGACTTTGACAAGATAGCCCAGTGAAGAATGCTTGAGCTGTTGACCCAGCACCACGCTGAGTGCTCGGATGAAACCCTGTGTGGGGTTGGGGTCGGCTGCAAAGTACCGCAGCATGGACACATAATCCATTCGAGAGGGAGAGAAGGAGTGGTCTGCAAATAACTGGAAAAAGAACTGAAGGGAAAAAAAGACAAATTTTACTGTCAGTTTATTTAGTATTTGCACCTTATTTAAGCTGTAAACAGAAGACTGAGATTTAGAACAAAATAAACAGAATGCAGAAAATGGCTGAACAGTCCTTTTATAGTAATAGTTCAAAGGCTGGAAAATGTTCTATAGCACCTTTGATGTTTTTAAACTATGCTGTGTCTTTGTTCATTTATGTTGCTTGTGCACAACGTCCACTTGAATTTCCTACTGTAGTGGTAAAATAACCTGAGCTGTCAGGCTTGGTAGGAAGTTACCTTGTGAAGGTTGGCCAGACGGTCATAAGGCACCGGCTCAGAGGGGTCCTCAGGAACAGTTTGGACACTCTCAGTGGCAAACCACAACTCTGTCTGTCAACAAAGAAGGCAAGAGCAGCAACTGAATCATTTCCTTCTAGAGCGCTAAGGGATTCACTTAATACTATATGTATCACATATATAATACAGTTATCCTGATATCCTAACTCAAATCCAGGCCTGATCACGGCAAAAGAGGGGGCATACAGGGTTCGAGGGGATAGGTTTATTCAGAGCAGAATGATTTAAAAAGACAGTTAACATGTCTGACAAACACAGCAACAAAGAGGCTAACCTTTAGGTACTGTTCCTCATTTATATAGCCTGTGTCACCAGGATCTGCTGCCTTGAAACGTTGTAGCACATCTAGCAGCTGCGTTAACAAGGGAAATGGCCAAGGGAGAGCAGCACTGAGCAGAAACCGACGCCAGTCTACCAGCTCACAGCCGTCCGTTAACAAGAGATACGATCTCCATCAACTGTGCAGAGGAGAGACAACACTGTGCAATCTTCATAATGTGACTGAACAGCAGAAGTGCTTTGCTGTCTTAATGCTATATTGCCATATTGAGGTAAGGAGGAAAGACATTATTACTCAAATTTGAGAGCCTCTGGGATTCTTTTTACTCTACCTGTGATTCATTCCTGTCCATCCAGGGCTCAGGCAAGCTGTCTTTGCCTGTCTTAATAGTGATAATATCTTTGAGCAAACTGAAGAACTCAGAAGTCGACATGAAGCCTTAAAGTCAGGAAAAAAGAAGTCAGTGATGGCTGGATTGATGGGGATTACTGTAGGATTAATTGCGACACACCACAGTTTATCCCTCCATATTGTACCTGATGGACAAATGTTGTATAGCTGCTGGTACAGTGACTCTAGCTGAACTACAGTTGGAGTGGACCTCACAGGTTTCTCAAAAGGAGGTGGACGGGGAGGAGGAACTGGGCTAGCAACCATGTGGCAGTCTCCATTCAGATAGAAGCCAGAACATTCCTGAAAAAGAAAACATGGAAAATGAATGCAAATGTCACATTCTTCTGGAAGGGCTACTAGAACTTGATGTTAAAAAAAAAAATCAGAAATCATACCAACACCAGCTCATTCTGCAGCTTAGTACCAGCAGCTATGTGGTGGTGAACCACTTCTGTTAATTGGTCAATACTAGAGAAAAGGAGAAGGACTCATAAAATGTGAATCATGTCTTTCATGTATCATTTATTACAGAAAATCTCTCTGACCAGGCTTAAATGTGATTTTTTTAAAAAGCAGATTGTTTTCAAGCTGTATATATTTCTGCATTTTCAAATAAATGTTCAAAAGCAACTTTAGAAGCACTTAAAAGCTTTCACTCATGTTCTGCTTTTAACCAAAAGTAGTGTACAGGTTAGTGTATAGTTGGTCCCAACATTTCAAAGCAATGCTCACACTGTACCATACCTCTTCATTTCTGCAAGATAGCGATCTTGTTGCCACTTCTCCATATTAGCAGAAATCTCTTCCGCTCTGCTTTGCAGAGACTGTACCATCACCAGACCATGAGCTTTCACCAATGCAATGCATACCTTTACTGCATTCTCTAGAAAACGGGCACATGCACACAAACAGAGGAATGCATTAACCATATACACACATATACATCCACATACATCCAATTAGTGTATATATTTGAAATTGTGCATACAATTGCAAATAGATAGATTGATGGATAGCTGGATTTAAGAAAAACTGAGAAACTGCTGATTCTCTTGGAGTGTATATGTGTGTGTGTGTGTGTGTGTAGAGAGAGAGAGAGAGAGAGAGAGCATGAGAGAGCATACCCTCATAATTCAGTGCAGCTGAATATTCTTTATGTATTTTTTCTCTAACTTTATGATCATGAACATTCTCTGAGGTTTTCTCCTCAGCTGTTTCCAGGATGGGTGTCTGTTGTGGGGTTGACTGTTCTGGAGGACAGAAATGAACAATGACAATCTACAAGACTTATTAAGAGTGCGACTGTTTGTTGTGATTTGGCGCTATATAAATAAAATTGAATTGAATTGAATTGAATATGGGCACCTCTACTCTACATAACACATACCATTTGTGGATGGCTGCTTTTGTTTTTTCCTTATATTTGCACCTGTGGAGGCCTGCTCCTCTACTTTCTCTGGTAGTTTCTCCTTCTGCACCTTAGTCTCCCACATATGTGCTTCTTCTGACACCTGTACAAATATATAACCCATTCAATTCAGGAATATATATATATAAATATATAAAATGCTCATGCAAACTTTTACAGACATACATAAAGCATTACCAAATTGCTGATAGCTGTGAGTGCCTCCTCATGGTCAGATATCAGCTTCTCATGTGGTGGCTATTGTAAAAAATAAAAAAAAGAACAAGGTCCATAACCTGAATATTTTTATGTAAGTTGAGACACAATTTCACAAACTTCATTTAAAACACAATAACAAAATGTTAATTTGATAATCTTGGTATATAATGAGAGGCAGGAAATCTGACAATAACAGGTTCTGGCTGATCCTGGCCTTTCGTCTTGGAGACCCTTCCGGAGGTGTGAGTGTGTCTGGTGAGGGGAGTACTGGGGGAAAAGAAAAAAAGAACATGGAAATGTTTTCCTGCGCATGTTTTTTCTGAGTGAGCAGCAAACATCAAACACTGTGTGCAATTGTGCTTCTTCCTTACAAAAATATCTTCTTGTCCGCGCCATCATCCAGATTGCACAAACTTGATCCCAATGGGTCACTACTGGTGAAACAAAAACTTTCAGCACTCATACATTTTGAACATGCTGTCATTTCATTTCAGTATCTTGCATTAATATGGCTCGGTTACTAATTATAATATGTTTCTTGCCTTTCATCTTGAATCTTAATTTCTGGGTTTTCCATTAAAGGGATATAGACAAAGGCTGAGAGTGGTTTAGGAAGCATCTTTCCACACATGCTCAAATAGTAGATCCTGAGAATACAGAGCGTCTCCTGGAAACGGTTCAACTCCACCTACACAACATTAACAATCAAAGACTATGGTGATATTTAAGAGACAAAAACCACAAAGGGACATTAAGAACACAAAGAAACAGAAAGTTACCTGCATTAGTGTAGAGTGGTGGTTGATGAGGACAGCGGTGTGCTCCTCCAACCAACCATTACTCATGAGAGAAGCCCTCTCATGCTCATCCTCCTCCTTACGCTTGTCAGCAATGTCCCACAAACGTTCACACAGTTCCTGTACACAAACCAGAACATCTTTAATATATTTGTTTAATTTTAATATTATTTAAATTTTACGATGGTTTTTAACACTAATTTCATGATTTTTAGGAACATTTGCTTTGGACTGTATCATAAAAAAATCTTCTTACATCCAATCTAAGGTGTAGCTCTGCTTTGATATCCTCATCTTTTCTCATGTCATCAGGTATGCTGTTGAAGTCCTTTTGCCACTGAGACACTAACTCTTGCTTCAAGTCTGGGCGCCCCAAATAATGTTTGTAACACTCTCTACAAACACCAAGAACCAGGAAATGTGCATTAATAAAAACTGCATTCATCAAAGATTGTTTTAAATGAAAATACATTCATCTTTCGTTTGTAAAACATTTCTTACAAAGGGCATAATGGTATAAACAATTGACTGATATAAATGTGTCAAATTGTGGCTAAAACTGCATTCCCCAGTGGATTATGAATTAAAACATGACATGGAAGGAATCAATTTCACACTACTTAAAAGGTCTGGCAGAATACCTGATGTTAAACAGGTGATGGTTGATCAGAGAGCGCTGCAAGCGCAGCTCTTGCATCACTGCCTTTACGTCATTTACATAAGAATTCCACACTGTCTCCCAATATGAGCACAGGTACTCTGGGATCTCCTATGATATGTAGGTTAGAGATGAGATGATCAAACAGTGGGCATGAGAAGACAGAGTACAAAAACACAAAACACACTGTAATGCAGCAGGAGACACATAGCAAGTATTTTCATTTAATTTCAATTAATTCTTAAATGCATATACACACACACACACACACACACACACACACACACACACACACACACACATATAGGGCCATATCATACCGGAGGAAGCGGTTCATCCACATACAGCTGGACAGATGAGTGGGGGCAGAAAGACTTAGGTGGGTTCTTGGCAACTCCTTGAGAGTTAACACTGGACACTGAGGCATTCCTAGAGTGCCCTTTTGAAAAAGCAAGAAAAAAACAAATAATCACAACTTTATCTCCTGGATATTACATGATTAATCGTAAAATAATGAACGATGATTAGTAGGAAGGCAAATACTGCCACTCCACCCTAAAATACCTATTTGTTAAATATATTAAATTACCTCGAACAAGTCGGTGAAAAGAATGGCATAAATGACCCACTCTATGGGTTTTATGTTTTACATTAAGACACACTTAAAAGCGGTCTTCCAGGTGATAACTGTTTGTCGATAATTACTGTTTCAGTTTACTACATCTGAAATACAAGCAAACCCCTGTACTTTGCTTCGGTGTTGGGTCAAGATCTATATACTGGTAAACCTATCAGATCAATAAACAATTATTACTGATTGTAAAAATAAATTATAATTGCAATAGTAATTTGGCTGGTTAAATTAATAATTTGTTAGATGTCATATTTTGAACAAGAAAATATGTTAAATGAAGACTACATTAAAATAATATAGATATATATTGTAACATTAATGATGAATTATAGATATAGAAGATTTAATACCCAATGGGTTGCTTCATAAAGTGTTTCATGACATGATGATGGTCACCCAAACTTCACCTTCTTATCCCCACATTGTTGCCATCTGTGTCAGCTGTGCTATTTTCTAGACTTTAAGTGCTTTTATAGTGGCTTATTTTGATCATTTGATCAACAATCGGCTGCCAGTCAGCTGCACCGGGAAGATTAAAAATGTGTGATGACCATTAAAATATGTAGAGTGACAAATGTAGAACGTGCACAAAGTAAAGGAAAGGAAAGTTGTAAGGTCGCAGTTTGGTGCTCACTTGAACTGTCAAATGTACAAATATACACTGATTAGATATAACATTACGACCACTTGCCTAATATTGTGTTGGTCCCCCTTT
>JAMQGT020013106.1:0-19388 GCA_024447675.2 Pterophyllum scalare | reverse complement strand
TGTGATGGTTTCCTGCAACCACACAACTGAAAGACTGTTCCTTACCTCCTGCTCTGGTTCAGGATGCAGAGGGTGGAGCTGGTTTAAGTGCAGAGGCCAACCAAGTGGACTGAACCATGTGTTGTAACAACAGGGGGGCAGGGAATGGGTTCTTTTGTTTTTTCAAATGTAGGTACACTCTGGTTCCCCCTGTGGCATTTAAAATGGTTTATTCTATACATATGGGTTGAGCCGTCTCTCATTTGGGAGGTCAGTTCGTTGAGTTCTGTTAAATATGGTTTCTGTAAATTTTGATTAGTTGACCTCTTTTATGGGCCCATTGATTTTTAAGAATTGTTTGTTCTCATAATATTTTTTGCCTTTTTTGGGGTATAATAAATCCCACAATTTAAAAAATACCCCTGTGCCTGTTCTTTGCCCGCTTGGTCCCTCACAGGCCTTAACTGTATCTAATGAAATATGATTACATAGATCCAAAGCAAAGATACCATCAGATTGATCCCGGTAACACCTTCACTGAGGATCAGTCCTGACTCTAACTTTTCTTTTAAGGTTTCATTAAAGCTGTGTTCCTCGTGGGAACGTTTTCTTGAAATTTAACATGATTTGCATAAAATACCTCAATTTGGGATGATCAAGGCATTTGTCTGTTATCCTGGCTTTGTTTTAGGAAAATCAATTACATTTTTCTGGCTCTTTTTCTACTGATTTTCTCTAATATGATAGAGCCAGGGACCCACGAGTGTGCTCCCCTTTAAAATAAAAGAAATAAAATTAAGATTAAAACTGAAATGAATTCAAATAAAACAATCCACAAAAAATAAATGAATAAAAACAAAAGTATCTGCTTCTCAATGAGTATAAGGGGTTTATGTCAGTGCTTGTAATCAATGACATCATTCTTTTACATATTTATGTATATAATTTTATATATTATGTACATGTTTGTGTATACATTCCCAGATTCCTGACCTTTGTTTTCAAATTCATAATTTAACCCAACAATTAATCTAAGCTTTTTCTTTATCTAATAAATTACCTGGAGACGTCTCCCCCCTTTTTTGTTCCCACTTACTACGAGCTTGATATTTGTCCTCTGGACTTTATACATCCTTAATTTTGTTTTACTGATTTCTTTGAGGATTTCATCCCTTTTATTTACTGCAGCATCAGCCCACACACACACACACACACACACACACACACACACACACACACACAGAGGCCTCCTCATTCACACTTTTAGTTGCAACTATAACTAACAATTTCATACCAATTTCTTAGTCTCAGTTTTATTCAGACAACACTTTTGTAACAATCTTTCTTTTCCGCCAACGTGTACCATGAAAGATCGCCCAAAATATTGGTTATATTAAATTTATCTAAAAACAGCCATCAGTCCATCAAACAAGAAAGTCATTATTGTCAAGTCTTTAATCTGCCACCATGCTCCAAGCCCGACACATAGATCAGCTTTACTGTGTTTTGAATGGTTTCAGCCGCCACCACTTACAGCTGTTAGTCTTTAATCCAGTCTCATGCCACTGGTTGATCCACTGTGTATTAATTCACTTGCTGGAGTTTACTTTTAAACACTTGTCCTTTATTCACTGAGTAAAAAATAGTCCCTAACACATGCAGCTGCTCACCATGGAAACCCATCCCATGAAGCTCTCTACACACTGTTCGTGAGCTGATCTGAAGGTGGCATGATGTTTAGAGGCCTGCAGCGACCGACTCTGCAGAAAGTTGGTGACCTCTGTGCACTATGACCCTCAGGATCCACTGACCCCTCTCTGCCATTTTACAAGGCCTACCACTTCATGGCTGCATCAATGTCATTCCCAGTTGTTTCCACTTTGTTATAATCCCACTAACAGCTGACTGTGGATTATTTAGTAGCGAGGAAATGTCATGACTGCACGGTATCATCCTATCACGGTGCCATGCTGGACTTCACTGAGCTCCTGAGAGCGAGCCATTCTTTCAGATCATCACCGAGTCTTTTTGTTCAGGTTTCTCAAAAAAAGTAACTGGATCATAAAAAATATGATGATTGAGGCAAAAAATAAACCTGATTAAAAACATGACTTAGACCATTATTTTAACAAGGTGGCAACATGTTTGTAGCAGTCTGCATGCCCAGGTGCTGGTTTTATACACCTGTGGCCATGCAGGTGAGTGGAACACCTCAACTTAATGATTTGTTTGGGTGAGTCAATACTTTTGGCAATATAGTGTATCTTATTATGATTGTAGGCAATCTAGTGTATGATGTAATGTGTCCAATAACTGCAGAAGCAACAGAGAATGAATAGAGAAAGTATCCAGTAAGTGAGCCTCGCTGCCGTACAAGGTCAGAGAAGACTGGCCAGACTGCTCTGAATGGATAAGGCAGCGTGAGCAGCTCAAATAAGCACCTTTTACAGATATGCAGAAGAACATCTCTGAAAGGATCAAGACCACAACAGGTGCCACTCCTGTCAGCTAAGAACAGGAAACGGAGGCCACAGTTAGCTCAGGCTCACCAAAGCTGGACAACAGATAATAAGAAAAACATCCGGACTGAAGAGCTCGAATATCTGCTGTGGATGCCCGGGTCAGAATTATGGATACACAACAAACAGCAACTGTGTGATGAGCTCAGGTCCATATGGTGGAAGAAATGATGCAGCTGGTTCAAGTCCATCAAATACACGAACCAGCCAGAGAACACCCCCCGGGGTCTTTGTATCCATTTTATAATAGCTGAGAAAATAATGTCCAAACTCAACGCATAAAGATGCAACAGAAAAAACACCTAACAATATTAGTTTAATTCAAAGTAGAACAACATGTACACACCAACAGAGTATTACAGAGCAGTGATCACAGGAAATATATTTTAACAGGACTCCAATGTTAGAAAGTGGAACGGCTTAACAAGGATCCAGGTTTATTTGTTGCCCCCCCCGCCCATGTGACATATGATTAGAAACCCTTTAACACAACAACAATGCTCTTGAAATGAAAACACATAACCGTGTTAAACTTCAGTGTCGCTGGATTAGGATTGCTTTTCCTGCTCGTCCAGCCCACGGATCCTCCGGACAAGCTGAATATCAGTTGGGAATACAGTGACCCTCTTGGCGTGGATGGCACAATGGTTGGCATCTGAGAATACCATGACCAGAAAAGCCTCTGCAGCCTGAAGGCAAGAAGGCAGAAATAAAGTTTCATTGAACTAGTAGATATGCCCTCGTTTTCTCACATCAGTTCTAGCTTTTGTAACAAACCAAACTTGTTGGGAAAATTCAGTAATAATGATTTTTAATCTGGACAGATTATGGTTCGGCAATCTTTACTATCAAAGGAGCCATTTTTGAGTCACTTTTCACCAAAAAATGACTTGACTGCTGTCAAAGGGACTGTTTGAGGCACTTACTTGAGGAAAGACATCAGCAACAAGCTATGAGAGCTGTTGCTGCTCATCACTCTGAGAAGAGTTATCAGGCGTGAACAGTTCTGAACAGTCTGACGTCCATCATTTACAGTGACAAAGATTATTCACAGGTGGACAACATCCCAACAGCTGCCAGTCTCCCAGGAAGGGATGTCCCAGGGTCAGACAGCAAACTCAAGAGCCACATTTCAGACTCCTCAGGCTTCGGCCAGCACGTTAAAAGGTCATGTGACGGTACAATTAGAAAAAGACTAGAGAACCAATCACAGCAGATCAGCACAAACACAGATACAACGTTCCAGTGAGAGGAACTGAGAGGGAGTGGGAATATTTGTATTCCCCTGGCTGGGAGCCTGTACGTTAGCCTTTTCCATGGAGGATGAAAGGAGTCGTGCTTCCTGCAGCTTTGGGTCCTGACTGCTGTTAGCTCTTATGTGCTGAGCAGCAGCTAAGAGACCCCGGGTGGTCCCAGCTGGGGATTCCAGTGTCCTACTGGAGGACTTTAATGAGCTGAAGGTGTATGACTGGGAGGAGCAGCCAACCAGATCTGTTTGTAACAAACAGCGTGCACGGACACAAGGCTGTTCACGAGTGGAACTGACACCAGGACGCCCTATCATCAGACCTGATGGCACATGTCATGGACACCTGCATGAAGAGAGGAGCTCAGCTGTCAGCTGAAGCCCACCTGGCAGTGAGGTGGTTCAGGTACTATGAAGATCTAAATGGTCTCATTTCAGGCAAAAACCCTGCACACAATCACAGTCATACTTGTAATGTTATCAAAGAGACACGTCCACAGCTGCTCCGAAGGCTTTGACTGACAGCAGATAGTTTCTCACCTCTTGAAGAGCCATAAGAGCGTAGAGCTGCCAGCGGAGGGCTTCTCTGGAAATACCATGGCACACTTCACGGACCTAAGACAAAAGGAAGAAGCAGCATCTTTTAAAAAATGAAGACTCCATGCAGCCAGATAAAAACAGAACTAACAACCCCGCCCCCAAAACAAACAAACATGCAGGACAGTGATGCTTCCTAAAATGAAGGTGCATTCTTAAACTGCTTGATTATGTCAGTGATGTGAGAAGCTGCACATGAGCCCTGGAACATAGAAATGTGTGCACACGCCTGCTGTGGCAGGAACCCCTGAACCAGATGTGGACACCAGAGGTGAATCCAGCTGTGAAGCCGAGGAAGGAGCACTATTTAGCTCTGGTTCAGCTGCTGGACTCCACAGACAGCTGACAAGTCCTGACAGGCAGGGCAAAGTGCAGCTCTGGCTGAAGCAAAAATACGGGTGTGAGAGGGTTCAGTGAGGCCGAGGAACAAGACGTCCAATTCTCCTTGAAGTGTTTCTGGCAAACCATCAGGCACCGAGGCAGGGGAAAGAGATGCTCTACCCACACTATGTACAGTGTGAGTGGGGTGTTGTTGACTCCAACTGCAGATAAACTTAGCTGGTACTGTGAGGATTACCTCAATTCCACCACCAAGCTCTGAGGGGGCAACTTGCCCATCATTGGGGTGATGTCACTGAGATAAACTGGTGGATGAAATCAGCCCGAGTTCCTCAAGGCTCTGAAACTGAGAGCTGTTAATCTGATCCACACACAGATACAGCTGCTTCAAATGGGCTGCTCAGTGACAGATCCAATCAGGCATTAGAAAGAGGCCGCATATCATTAGCATATATTATCATGATATTAGATCAGAGAAATACAGCCAAAGTGTACAGAGGGTACTAAACATCCAGCAGTATGAGTATGGTGCTGTGCATCTTTGAAGAGTCAAGAACACATGAGCCAAACTTCAGGACTCAGCTTGTTGTGGTGTTTGGAGTCTGTAGCCCAGGAAGGTAAAAGCTCAGGGACCGATGCCCGGACGAGCCGAGGGACAGACAAAAGTCAAAGAAATCTGGCTTTTCTTTCTCAGACTGGACTCTGAGTGAGAGTCATGGTGGTGTTCAGACACTACGAGCTGTAACTTTAATATATCGTTGGCATGTACAGGCTGTGTTTGCTAATGTAGCAGAAGGGACATTTATCCCTCGGCCACGCTGACTGGGCCAGTATAGTATCACAGGCGGCGCCCGGTTGAGCATTACGATCACGCTTCATTAACACTAACTTCTGGGTTCTCATCTGTGCCTCTCCTCTCGCCGCAGCAGGTAAGGGCTCACCGTGTCGCTGCTCCAGCTGTTTCTCTGGATTACCAGTGATGGTTGCTCCACACTGCAGAACGTGTCGGCGGATTACTGGTTAGGAGCCTCCCAGCTACAACAGTCTGGTAGGGTGTGCATTTCTTTCCTATGTAAAGCATAGACGATTCTGCTCCATAGCAAATGAACCTTCTGATTCTAGGTCACCGCTGGAGAAGCCTTGATCAATAACTTGTAAACAACCTGATGGCGTCGGCCATTGCAGTTCTCTCCGGCGCCCGTCAGAACTGGTAGGTTGCATCGTGGCCGCTTTTTCCATGTTTGTTTTGTATATGAATCACCATGTTAACCATGTTTTATTTGCCACAGGGAGATTGGGGTTGGAACGGTGGCGTGTCGCTAATTACGGCGCCACCATTACTACTCCATGCTACACCATAGAGGGCTGCTGCTTTGCTTTGGATAATCGTTTTGTTATTATTGATGCTCGTGGCACTTTGTGGGCTCGTGTTGGAGTGTTTCTTTGAGTTGCACCCCATGCCTGCAGCTTATGAATCGAGAATAGTGAATTAATTTGTGGGAACCTGTTCGTGCAGAGCTGATTGGTGGGAGTGTGGAGTTGCTGTTTTCTCATCCCTATATCCATCCATCCATTCACTTCCCCTTATCCTGTTCAGGGTCGCGGGGGGGCTGGAGCCTATCCCAGCTGTCATAGGGCGAGAGGCAGGGTACACCTGTACAGGTCGCCAGCCTGTCACAGGGCCAACACAGAGGGACAGACAACATCCACACTCACATTCACACCTATGGGCAATTTAGAGTTTCTGATTCCTAACCCCAGTAAGTGCATGTCTTTGGACTGTGGGAGGAAACCCGCAGACACGGGGAGAACATGCAGACTCCACACAGAGACAGAGGGCCAAGGTGGAATCGAACCCAGGCCTTCCAGAGGGTATTCTAACTGTGAGGCCACCGTGCTGCCCGTCCCTGTATCTATTGTTTAAATTATTTTTATGTATTGAGCATCTAAGTTCTTAATTTGTTTCATATCTGTTTGTAGGAGCTGGCGGCTTACAGTGGATGCAGTTAGGGAGTCCTTGATGGTGGATTTGCTTCAGTTGCCGTGATTAACACAGCGTTGTGTGTGTGTGTGTGTGTGTGTGTGTAGGTAAGGAGAGTTGGTGTCCACGGGTGAGTAGATGATTTAGTTTTGTGAGACTCCTGTGAGCCACCGGTAAGCCCCCTGCTCCAAGTGTATGCTGTTTTATTTTATTGCAATTGTGAGTTTTGTGTTCTTTTAAAATATATATATATATATATATATATATTTTCATAAAAGTGGCAACATCTCTGTCCTAAGTGGAAGGAACCTGAGTGTCCTTTTAAATTGAATAGATTGGTATTTATCATGAGTATAATTCCCAGAGTGGAATTCCCCGGGTGGCGTTGTTGGTTATTGTGAACTTGAACTTTAGCTCACAGACCAGTTTTAAGCCTCCGTTGTGCTTGCCACACTATTTTACCTCCATTCCTCTGATGCTCCACATTGAGCTGTGCTCTTAAATTAAAACACTGCTATTACTGAGGAGCAGAAATAAGTGAGACTCTGCTCTGAACATCTGGTACTCAGCTACTGACTGAACCCAAGCACCGCACTCACAATCCACCCACACGGCCTGCGGCAGCTATCACAGTCGTGGTAGACGACACCTGTCTGCCTCAAAGCTGCTGAATCGTGTTTGTATTATTTATTTTAAAACTCTCCTCCAAAGGAGCTCTCTGAAACTCCAAATACATCCACAGGATCATGTGACGTGCCACCACAGCATTTCATCTGGACTTTGGGCAACACCTCGTTTCTCTTTGAGCCATTCTGTTGTGGATTTGCGGCTGTGGTTGGGATCGAGGGCTGCATGGTCTGAGCTTGGTGGGAATTTTGTGGGAAGTCCACTCTTGGAAAGATTGCTAGTGTGTCTCATTGAGGTGCGCGTTAACACAAACTGCCAAAACGTCTGCTTTCATAGACGTGTTCACACTGGCTGATAAATCAAGTGCACCTGATCAGGAGCCTGGGAACAAGCCCGATGGTCTGCTGCTGTCTGACTCACCAGGCGAGAGAAGGGTCCCTTCCCGAGCAGGAGATCGGTGCTTTTCTGGTACTTGCGGATCTCCATTAATGCTCGGGTTCCTGGTCGGAATCTTCTCTTCTTGGGGGAGGCAGGAGGCGCCTCTAAAAGGCAGATAAAGTCTGTTAACACGACGGTCACCTTCACAGCACTTTAGGTATGCAATTTTAAACTAAGTACAGGGTCCACACCATAAATAAAATCAGCAAAACATTTTGCTCTGTGGGGAAAAGCTTTAAAATAATAAACTTGTGATTTTAACTGCAGAAAAAGAAGCAGGTAACATATTCAGTTTATCACAACCTGCCCATTTACAGCACACTTCCACACAAGCTCTTTCATTTTAAATCAGACAGAGGTTTCTTAGAGTTACAAAGACATTTTCCTCTAAACAAGGCTACATTAATAATGTTTTTAAATTAAAACTAAAGGTCAACATCTGCTGATACAGATGTGGTCAGAGGGCTACATACAGTCATCACGGGCATGAATATCATGGTACTTTTAGGCTATGAAGTCTGTGAACTGTTCCTTTTTGGAACAATTAGACAGAAAACGTGTTTACTGGCTTCAAAAAACAACCACTGGCTGTGCAAGTTTCCTCCAATCCACATGAGGCTTAAACAGCTGAAGCCACAAGTTCACATACACTACATAAAAAGACACGTGTGTTTTTCTCAGTGTCATGAAATCAGAATAAAACGTTCCTGTTTGAGGTCAATTAGGATCAACAAAATTATTTAGATTTGCCAAATGCCAGAATAATGAGAGAGAGAATTTTAAGGTATTTTTATGACTTTCTGCAAAGCCAAAAGTGTACATACACTAAGATCACTATGCCTTTAAGCTATTTGGAACAGCCCATATGATGATGTCATGTCTTTGGAAGCTGATGGGTTTGTTGGCAACATGTGAGTTAATCAGAGAAACACCTGTGGATGTATTTTAAGGCACACCTCAAACACACTGCTTCTTTGTGTAACATCATGGGGAAGTCTAAAGAAATGAGTCAAGATATCAGGAAGAGGATTGTGGACTTGCACGAGTCTGCTCCATCCTTGGTGAAATCTGAAGATGCCTGAAGGTGCCTCGTTCATCTGTGCAAACAATTATACACAAGTACCAACAAGATGGGAATGTCCAGCCATCACAGCGCTCAGGAAGGAGACGGGTTCTGTGGACATCACTGTGAAGATGCTGGCTGAAGCTGGTAAGAGTGTGTCTTTACCCACAGTGAAACGAGCACTGTATCGACATGGGCTGAAAGGCCACACGGCCAGGAAGAAGCCATTACTCCAAAAAAGCCAGATTAATGTTTGCAAATGCACACAGGAACAAAGACCTTCATTTTTGGAGACATGTCCTGTGGCGGAAAAAGGACATGTCTCCATCCCAACTGTGAAACACGGGGGTGGCAGCATCATGCTGTGGGGTTGTGTTGCTGCAGGAGGGACTAGCGCACTTCACAAAATAGATGGCTTCATGAGGACAGAACATTATGTGGTAATACTGAAGCAACGTGGAGTAGTTCTTACAGCGCTTTTCTACTCTGAGCACTCAAAGTGCTTATGCAACACGTTCACATTCACCCATTCATACAAGCACTTCCATGTGTAACTAAGCTTTTACTGTCTACCATTCACACACATTCATGCTTCAACACTTGTCAAAGACTTGGGGTTCAGTATCTTGCCCAAGGATACTTTGGCATGCAGACCGGAGCAGCCAGGAATCGAACCTCCTGAGCCACACCCACTCCAACATCAGCACCTCATCAGCCAGGAAGTTAAAGCTTGGGCACAAATGGGCGTTTCAAATGGACACTGACCTGAAGCACACTGCCAAACTGGTTACAAAGTGGGTGATAACAAAGTCAGTATTTTGGAGTGGCCAGCACTACGCCCTGATCTCAGTCCTGTTGAACATTTATGGGCAAAGCTGAAGCAGCAGGTGCGAGCAAGGCAGCCTACAAACCTGGCTCAGTTACACCAGCTCTGTCAGGAAGACTGGGCCCAAATTCCCACCAACTATTGCGAGAAGCTTGTGGAAGGATATCAAAATGTTTGACCCGAGTCATACAGTTTAAGGGCAATGGTACCAACCAATGAAATGCATGTAAACTTTTGACTTTGCAGAAAGTCATAAAGATGCCTCAAAAAATTCTCTCTCTCTTTAATCTGGCATTTAGCAAATCTAAATAATTTTGTTGATCCTAAGTGACCTCAAACAGGAATGGTTTATTCTGATTTCATGTCAGACAGTGAGAAATAAACACCCATATGTCTTTTTATATAGTGCACGTAAACTTGTGGTTTCAGCTGTATATTATGTCATCATGTATGGTCCATAAAACTAAGCAAATTGGAGCTGTCGAGAAGAACGCCCACGTTGATTTGAGATGGAATGACTCATATTTTAATAAGTCATTAAACATGTATATGTACAATCACTGTTTGGCCATTCACGTGTCAGCTTTGGGATGGATTAATATGCACCAAGTAAAATGGAGAATAAATGTTATACATTTATCATAAAGTTTCCTGCAAGGATTAAAAAAACAGCACAAGTGGACACACCAGAGAAAATCTTCTTTGTACAGGTGGAATATAAAAGTTGCTCTGACAGCAGTGACTTATTTCTATAACTGGAACACAGTCATTAATTCAAATGTCAGCGCTGTACCTTCAGCCACTCTTACCTGGAGCTCCTCTGTGTCTGGGGGGCGCTACACTGGATGTCCCTTGGGCTGGCTTTTGGGGGTGACGTTGGGGTTTTTTTCCCTTACGACGGCTGGCAGATGAATCGTGACGCATGGCTGCAAATATCCAGGTGAAAACTACAAAAGGAAAGAGGCCCTGTGGACACAGTGGAAGTCTGACAGGTTAAGGACCAGTAAGTAAATAAAGCTCCAAGGTTCCTTTATAAGGAAGGAAGTCTACCTGTTACTTCATTAGGTAAACTAAGTGTTTCTCCACATTCAGGTAAACGTGGCTCCTCTCTGTTAAATAAAAGACGTCTTCTTTAGCAGAGACGCCACCCAGTTAGTGATTACTGTAAACATACATCTGAAACTGCACCAAGCTAAATTAATGATTAAATGATTATTCTGAGCAATACTGAGATCAGGATTATTTATTACAATTATACATTTTAGTGTTTAATGTTTTACTGCACATAAACTCATAAACTAACACTGCTTTCATATCCATGTTGTGTGATATTCCTGATAATGTTCAAATCTTTGCATCAAGATGACAACTTTCCATGCGGGGGGGGCTGGAGCCTATCCCAGCTGTCACAGGGTGGGAGGCAGGGTACACCTGTGCAGGTCGCCAGCCTGTTGCAGGGCTAACACAGAGAGACCCATGAACCTAACCCCAGTAAATGAATCCTTGTTGTGGGTGTAAAAGTTCCCCATCAATCTCATTTACAGTCGTGGCCAAAGGTTTACATCCACTCATCGGGCATGAATGTGGTGGTACTTTTCACTTCAGTTTTATTGCTATAGAGCCAGGTCACCACACACAGCTGCCTCAAGGTGTTTAAATTTGGCTTTAAATTGTGAGGGTTGGTTCCAGGGTGGAATACAGCACACATCTGTAATGACTTTAAAAACATGGATTTGAATTTATTTTGGATTTTCTCTAATCCACACAGAATCAAATATATACATACATTCACTTCAGCCAAAAGGATTCACAAGCCCTCACATGATTGGTCACTTTTAGATCAATCACGCCCACAAGGCGAGGGCCTTAACTTTGATTGACAGCAGTTGTTACAGGAAGATGAAGTTGTTGGTTTTTTTTATAGCAAACAATCTTTATTGATAATAAAGATTGAAGGTACAATAAAACACAATTGTAGATATATATCAAAACAGCAAAACAATGATGCCAGGGGGTTGAATAGACTATTTAAATTGAGTAAAGAAATTAGTTCACAAAAATATTTAATTGGAAACATAGTTCAAGTGTCCTTATGGTTCTTATTTTTCAAATATTGAAGAGTTGTAATATAATGTTTGAATTCCTCTTTAAAAATTAAGAAGGAAGGATTGCGGTTTGAGCATTGAAAGTTATGAATATGATATTTTACAAGTAATAAAATTCAGTTAATAAAATGGAATTGGTTTGACTGATTAGAATGATAAAAGAATAATCCAAAGGGTGAAGTTGTCAAGAACGTTTTGGGAAACAAACGTCGGAATATTTTGCCAAAAAGTACAAGAAAAGGGACGAGTCCAAAATATGTGACAGAGCTCTTCTTCACAGAGGCCACACAAAGAGCAGCTTGTGTCAATGTCCGTTTTATATCGCTGGAGAAAAGACTTGCATGGGTAAAAACGATGGATCTTCTTGAGAGATATATCTTTGATCTTATTAATAATCAAATATTTAGATGGAGGCTACAGGAAGACAAAGTTGGAATACCGCCATAAGGTAATGAGCATCCAGTGCTAGCAATATGACCTCGGCTAGAAAAAGAAGATGTAATGAAGTATATTTTATTTTGACTACAGGCCTCTATAACATTCACACATGTATTGGTTTCGATGAAGCAGTTGTTCAACGTTACCTAACAACTGCTGTCAATCAAGGTTAAGGCCCTCGCCTTGTGGGCGTGATCGATCTAAGAGTGACCAATCATGTGAGGGCTTGTGAATCCTTTAGGCTCCGCCCCGGATAGTCAAAAGTCTGTTTCTTCGCTCGCGTAGAATTTTGTTCCGCGCGCAGAGAGTCACACGCGGGCGCGTGAAACTGCTGCAGCGCGCGCACAGCAGACAGGCTCGCCTGCGCACTGGCTTCTTTGTGCGCGCGGCTACTAAGCTCTACGCGCGCGGAAATTCACTTAGCGAATGTGATTGCATTCCTGCGCGTGACCTAAATATAATCCCATATTTGGGAGTCTCTGAGTGACGCCATGCTCTGGGTTTATTACCAGTCAGACAATTAACGCAGGAGAAACAAACAATGATAACTGCGGCATTATAAGCGCTGCACTAACACAACTAGTCCGCTGTGATGTTGTGTTACGTTTCTGTGAAGTATCATAACGCGTTTAAACTTTTCCACACCAGCAAAATGCCTCTCAAATCTACACAGATAATTTTCACGCAACCCCAAGATAATAAATGTTAGGTTCAAGTTAGAAAAGGCGCAAAATCGAGGGTGAAACATTACTTGGACAATATTTGGGAACAAAACTGTTTGAGGCTCCTCAAAGTCAAGAACGTGTTTTTATTGTTGTTACTTTTCCCACAAAGTCGGCTCTTCATTATTCAGTAAGGTCAGAGTTGACGTACCTGTGCAGGTCGACGCTGCGTCCTAACTCAGCGGTTTAAAGCACACGAAGACAAACAAACCGAGAAGCTGCAATCACGACGCTCTGCCGTTCAAACCACGCCCATCGCTGGTTCAGCCAATCAGCTGTGGGGAACATTCTTCTTCGTCTTCTGTTTCTTAGTGAATAATAGCAGAGACTTCCATCTTCGGTTAAAATAAAGGTCAAAACATGCAATTCTTGCAATGCTGACGAAAGTGCTGCACTATGTGGTCATAATGTTTCTCTCACACCTGTCCTGACCTGCGCTCACCTGGCCTGACCTGCTCTCACCTGTCCTGACCTCCTCACACCTGTCCTGACCTGCTCTCACACCTTTCCTGACCTGCTCTCACCTGGCCTAACCTGCTCACACCTGGCCTGACCTGCTCTCACCTGTTCTGACTTGCTCTCACCTGTCCTGACCGGCTCACACCTGTCCTGACCGGCTCACACCTTTCCTGACCTGCTCTCACACCTTTCCTGACCTGCTCACACCTGTCCATAAATCAACTTTGGGATGTGGGATCAATCATGAGGGTACAACTTCAGGACAAACTCTTCTTCATTCTTTTGCTCAATAGCACTTCATCACTGCCACCTGCCATGCTGGGGTCAGGGTTATTATAGTTTTTTATTATTATAGGGTTATAACGAACGAAATAAGAAGACTGATATTGAAAAAACATTGTCACTAACTGAAATAAATAAAAACTAAAATTAAAAGGAAAAAACAATAACTAACTAAAACTGAATTGTGAGTTTACAAAACTAACTAAAACTAACCTATAATGTAAAATTATTATAACCCTGGCTGGGGTGATAACCTTTTGATAATCCACTTGTTAAAGGGCAGAGAAGTGTGTGATAAAATACTTGGTGGCATGTATAAAAGGGCCGGGGTGGTGCAGTGGCAGGTCCCCACTGGGATGTGGGGCAGGAGAAGGAGGCTGAAGCTGGTGCAGCAGTTATGCACAAAGAATAAGCTGCAGGAAGAGAATAAACTGAAAACACAGTATACAGAGTGCCGTGGTCTGGGCTATGTGCTGGGGCAATAGTGGCAGTCTTGCTACAGTAATATGATACTGTAACATTATGCAGCTCAGTACTTAGAAAAATATAAAAGAAATTCATTTTAATAAATCCTTTAATAGTTCTTTAAACAAAGAGGTAAAGCTACCGTCTTCCAGCATTTTTCTGCTGTGGTCACTAAATAATTTCTAAACACCAAATATTTAGCAAGTACAAGTGTTTTTTTATTCATACTGTTGTGCTGAGCACATTTTATTCCCGCAGAAATGTTTTGAATTTCACTCAGTGTCCATAATGTGAACAGATTCATCATCCAGGGAGAGGGGGTCACAGCGCTGGTGAGGACGGCGGTGCTGCCCGGCTGTTTAAAGATACTTTTATTTGATAGTGCACAGTGAAGAGAGAGGGGACAGGGACAGGGTCGCAGAAGGTCCTTATCCCATCAGCAGGACCGGGATCTGCTCCTTTGTGCGGGAGGAACAGGATGAGCTCTGCGGAGCTACAAAACGACCTCCAGCAGCTGCTGGTGTGAATGTCTCTGAGCAAACAATCACAAACAGACTTCACGAGAGCAGCCTGGGGCCCGATGTGCTCTAGTGGGCGCCGTGCTCACTGCCCAGCACCGTGGAGCTCAGTTAGCATTTGATATAAAATAAAATATCAGAATTAGCAGGTCTTTTCACAGATGAGAGCAGGTGACACATGTGAAAGGGTCTGGAGAACATGGAGAACATTAAGAGACCTCTAACACTGTTCAGCATGACTGATTGGGTGGTCGGTCAGTGATGGTCTCCTATGGAGGGATGCACAGAGCTCTACAGGCTAGGCAACAGCACCCTGACTGCCATCAGGTTTTAGGATGAAACCCTTGGGCCCACTGTCAGAACCTACACTGCTGCAGTGGGTCCTGAGTTCCTCCTGGTGTATGACAATGCCTGGACTCACGCGGCGAGAGTATGCAGGCAGTTCACGGAGGATGAAGGAATTGACACCACCGACTGGCCCCCAGGCCGACCTAAATCCAATAGAACCCCTCTGGGACTTTATGGGTGTGGTGCAGTGGGTAGGTGCTCACCTTGCAACCGGAGGGTTGCTGGTTCGAGTCCCCGTCTGTCATTGTGTCCCTGGCCAAGACACTTAACCCACATTTCCCCAGTGTGAATGTGGTTGTGTGTTTGGTGGTGATTGGAGGGGTGCGCCTCTGTCAGACTGCTGTGGAATTATACTTACCACCACCAAGTATGCTTGAGGTGTGAATGAATGGTGCACAGAATTGTAAAGTGCTATATAAGTCTAATAAGCATTATCTGCTGCAACTCAGACTGTCCAGGAGCTCAGTGATGCCCTGGTCCAGATCTGGGAGGTGATTCCTCAGGACTGTGTGATAATGTATATATCATTCCTATCCAATATTCATTCACCAAGTGCAATACTCACCATCTTCATTATATGTATATACTTATTTGGTTTTTAACAAATTGGACATTATTAGCAGACTTTGACCATTATTTTAGGGAGGGGGGGTGATTTATAACCTTGTTTAACCTATTCAGGAAGAATCACTGAGATTAATAAGGGTGGTTTCTCAGGGTGGTCTTTGTACACCACCCTGAGAAACTTGCTAAGCATGACAGGGAACAGATACGACGATAGACCCAGCCCCAGGGTGACCCAGATCCATCAGGTAATGACAACAGAACCAAATGCACCTCCCTCCTAAACTAACCAGCCTGCACCAACCTGACATTTCTCCTCCCTGAGTTAAATAGATGGATGGAAGTTAGATGGTTATGGACATAAAAACCACTGGTCCACACACAATGGCGTCACCTCATTCACTGCTCGCTACACTGCTGGCTGCATCGTATCGTTCATGATCATCTATGTAAACAACGTTTAAAGATGCCGCCACAGCTCTGCAGCTGTAATTGTTTATAATCCTCATATATGTTGTTCGTTATGAACACTGAAGATGTTTTTAAACGGTCTCAAAAGGCCGGTGCTACCAAGTTATCCTTTAAGAAAAGGCATTTTATAGCCACTGATGACACACACACACACACACACAATTATATGCACGTCACTGTCACAGTGTGACTTCACTAAAACCTCTAAAGTATTGTTTATAAAATGGAAAATGAACCGGGCAGGGATCTGATGATGGAGACTGGGGGGTCTGCAGCTGACCTTTTACCATATGTGACCCTGAACACCCTCATCTCCCCTGGTTGCACTACTATAGGCCTAGGGTGTTGGGAACTTCCCAAGATGCACTGAGCTTTTTTCTCCACTTCCCACTTTTCACTCATCACGTGTCTCTAACCCACTGCTACCCAGCATCAACTCTGTTTGTCCCGTGTCCTGATGCTCGGTTTTCCCTTTTTCCCTGTAGATGTTTACTTTCACTAAGCTAGGAACCTCATTACCCGTATTCATGACTTATGTGAGGGTGATGCTACAGATGTTACAAGAATAAAAGCTTTTGCAGACTTTTATACCATTCCAAGTATTTTATATGTGGGAACAATCAATTACAATTATTACTGTAGAACTGTGGCAGGAGCCATTACTTTATTGTGCTCTTCAGGGCAGTTTTTTTTCTCCTGTGTTTGTGACCTCAGCATGTTGAAGTTACCGAAGATTAAAATATTGATAATTATGGGGAAGACATTTCTCTCTTTTCCATCTGTCTAATCAAACATTGTTATCACACTCGTTACTGTGTTCTTCAACCACGACTAACCTGAGCAGGCCTGGAGCTAAAAGAATGGGACTGCAGGGACTCCTTCTTCCTGAGCTTTGCTTCCTCACAGGACCAAAGGTGGCAGCCTGGGTCACAATCATATCACGGTCCACCTGAGAAAGAAACATGTACAGTAATACGGGCTTTGTTGCCTGACCCTGCAAAAAGACCGAGGTCAGAAAAGCCCAGAGAACACAGATACACAGGGTCCAACACTTGTACTCCAATATTAACTCTGCATAAATGAAGAGCACCGGGTTGACACAGTTATACTATTACTAGATATCACATTACTTTGAATGAATGAATAATAAACAAGAAACAAACTTTGAAGATCCTGAGCATCAAACTGCAGACCAACACTGACAGGTAATGAGGTTTGTTTGTGAAGGAGGACGCCTGAAACACTTTAATTAAAAAAGAATAAGACATTTATTATATCAAAGAATCAGACAAAGACACACATGCATGTGTGGACCCAGAGTCAGAGTGTGCTCTGTGTGTTCCTGTCTCACCATAACATCTTCATACTGCCTCTTATCTATCTGTATCATTCTGGGCGCTGTGAGTCGCCTTCTCTTCAGACTCGTCCAAGCTGGTTTTGATGACCCAGATTCCTCTCAGCAGCAGTGGAGTCATAAAGCACATTATCTTCCTGATGTTTTAATTAGTCATTTATCAATCTTGTCCAGATTAATAACAGAACATGGTGACGTTGGTGATGTTCTAACTGTACGTTTGGTAGCCTCCAGGATAAGATGCACTGAGACAGAGAAGTTAGTCTAGCATTATCTATCTGTTGCTCTCAGTCTAGTGGATTATTTAATTGTTTATTAATTAATTTACTGGAGTTTACTTTGAAACATTTGTCCTTTATTCACTGAGTAAAAAATAATCTAACATCTACTAAACATCTCTGCTGAAGGAGCCCATCAGAGATCTGCAGTGTGTGTTAGCCTGTGGTATAAGCAGCAGCCACTGAAAGATTGCTGTTTTGTTTAATAAGATCGACATCATGAAAGCCAGGGTGGGAGGGTTTGAATGACCTCTGCAAACTGACTGACCTCTGCAGGTGTGAGGCTGTTCCTCCAGCACAGGGAGCTGCACCCCCCCCCCAACAGAAATCTGACTCTCCAGTCACAGGCACACAGGAAGCTGCAGCAGGTAGTGGCTGTGTGGGTCTTGCTGGATGTTGCTGATCAGAGCCTGCACATTAGCAGAGGGCTTCTGCTCCCACTGACACACCTGGACAGTGACTGCAGAGCTGCACAAACAGAAAACAGAAATAATATTTAAAAACCCAAACAGGATTTCTATAAAGACCCCAAGCTGATCAGAGTATGGCACCAGGTGTCTTCAATATTGAACCTTTTCACAATATTCTAATTTTAGAGATACTGAATTTGGGGTTTTCATTAGTTGTCAGTTATAATCATCAAAATTAAAAGAAACAAACATTTGAAATACACCAGTCTGTGTGTAATGAATGAATATAATATACAAGTTTCACTTTCTGAATGGAATTACTGAAATAAATCAACTTTTTCAGGATATTCTAATTTTATGACCAGCACCTGTAGATTTAGGGTCATCCATGAGGTTTCTTAGTTACAGCTCAGTTTAAGCTCTTTAATCCTATCAGTGAGTTCTGTGGTTTAAACAGAAAAGCAGACCATGCGAAACAGTT
Organism: Pterophyllum scalare; assembly: GCA_024447675.2. NCBI lineage: Eukaryota > Metazoa > Chordata > Actinopteri > Cichliformes > Cichlidae > Pterophyllum > Pterophyllum scalare. The sequence continues at coordinate 878 of JAMQGT020013106.1, read as the reverse complement.
TAGTGATATAGAAAATATTGTGATGAGCACCAGTAGAAGACACAAGACACAAGACAGAGATCTGGAGCTAACGTTTCAAATCCTGTGCTCCACCTACTGGTCAATTATAAGAACTGCAGCTTTATTGACCCCAAGCAAAGACGTACCTTCATTCTCAGTCAGGTGGTGCATTACTCCACCCTCAATACCAGACAGTGTAATTCACAGCAATGACAGACCGACACAACATAACTGATAACGCTGTAACTAAACACTTAAACACCAGCATGAACACTCCCATGAGCCTTTGCTCTGGTGGCTCCTCCCCCTTGACTGCCACTATATAATGGAGTGTGTGACGCAAAAAGGCTGCAGGCTGTGACGGGGTAGTCTGAAGTTATAGTGTGTGTGTGCTGATTTACCAACACCCCAAACCTTTGCACACTGCAGGCTCCTGGTGCTGGTATTTTATAAAAGGGTTATTTAGGACAGAGAGCTGTTGTACGTTGATTAACATGGTAGTTGATGTGAAACAATCAGCTTTATTCTGCTGTCAGCTGTTGTTTCATTAAGACTCAGAATCTCTGTTAATGATGAAAGTATAGAAGTGTGGTTTATGGCTGAAGTACTGTGTCATTCAGACTCACAAACAAAAGGATTTTATTAACAACGACTCCGAGGAGAAGAAGTTAGTCAGCGTGGGGCAATAAGAACATGATTGTAACCTGTTACAGTGTAACTTTCAGTTCACACTCATGCTTTGCTGTCAAACCTGTGCAGACTAATGAAAGAGCATTTATCCACTGGCATTAATACAGGGGTTGGACAATGAAACTGAAACACCTGGTTTCAGACCACAATAATTTATTAGTATGGTGTAGGGCCTCCTTTTGCGGCCA